>PITA01000443.1:181090-278408 GCA_004023965.1 Spilogale gracilis | reverse complement strand
CTGGGTGGCTCAGTTGTTTGGGCGACTGCCTTCGGCTCAGGTCATGATCCTGGAGACCCGGGATCGAGCCCCACATCGGGCTTCCTGCTCGGCGGGAGGCCTGCTTCTCCCTCTCTCAGTCCCTCTGCTTGTGTTCCCTCTCTGGCTGTGTTTCTCTCTGTCAAATAAATAAATAAAATATTTAAAAAAAAAAAAAAAAGGGGGGGGGGCAGGGTTAAGAGAGAGGGAGTGAGAGAATCCCAAGTAGGCTTCATGCCCAGTGAGTGCTCAATCTCACAACCCTGAGATTGTGACCCCAGACAAGCACTTAACCAACAGAGCCACCCAGACAAACATTTAACCAACTGAGCCACCCAGGCATCCTAATAGGTAAGTTTTGATGCTCATGCTTTCTTGATCCAACTAGAAGACGTCAGGGAAAAGGTTTTCAGACCACAACCAAGATTTTACATCCTCTCTTTAAGTGATTGGTTGCCTGAAATGTCTAGAGCTTGCAATTTTCTAGGCATGCTACCAGGAATAACCATGAAGTTTGCACAAGTACAGCTACATCACAACTGCCTTCTGGTGACAGCATTGTAAGATGCCGTTATTGCAAGTTGAATTCCAATTTTAGCGATGTTAAAGTAGAAAGAAATATATGTTTAGAATCAGGAAGATACCATTTAATGCTGGTAGCTCTTAAAATAAGTGTCATTAGAATATACAAAGAGCTCTGTGAGCACTGAAGATAGAGCAGCTAATCTTACAAAGTAGGTGATATTTGAGGAGATAGGACTATGGGGTTGGGACGCGTGTGTGGAAGAGTGTTGGAACTGAGTCTGGGCCAATCAGAGAGGGATTCATGTGTCCAACTAAGAAATTTTAAATTTTATCTTGGGTGATAGGGAAAGTGATAAAATCAGATTCTTATTTTAGAAAGATAATTTCTGTAACAATTGGAAAGAATGATTAGAATGGGAAGACAGTGAGGAAGGAGATCAATTAAGCAATTTCTGCATTAACTGGGGGAGGAAGTACGAAGTACTACGTAAGAGGCACCAGGAAAATAAGGAGAGGGTCCAAAAGACATTGAGGTACCTTTACTAGGTATTTACCCCACAGATACAAACATAGTGGTCCAAAGGGTCACCTGCACCCCAATGTCTATAGAAGCAAAGTCTACAATAGTCAAACTATGGAAAGAGCCCAGATATCCATCAACAGATGAATGGATAAAAAAATGTGGTATACATATACAAGGGAATACTACTCAGCCATCAAAAAATGGAAACTTGCCATTTGCAATGACATGGATGGAACTAGAGGGTTTTATGCTAAGTGAAATAAGTCAATCAGAGAAAGACAATTACCATATGATCTCACTCATATGTGAAATTTAAGAAAACAGTATCATAGGGGAAAGGAGGGAATAATAAAACAGGAGGAAATCAGGGAGACAACCACAAGAGACTCTTAACCGTAGAAACTCAGGGTTGCTGGAGGGGAGGGAGGTGAGAGGATGAAGTAACTGGGTGATGGACATTAATGAGGCCTTGTGATGTAATGAGTGCTGGGTGTTATGTAAGACTGTTGAATCACTGAACTCTACCTCTGAAACTAATAATACACTATATGTTAATTGAATTTAAAATAAAAAAAGACATTGGGGTGATAGAATTGACAGAACATGTTGAACTGAGTAGATACGGGCAGCAGCATCCTTTGTGAGATTAATTCCATCTTGTAACATGGAAACTGAATATCCTCAAACGACGGGTAAATATAGATTCCAATAAGAGCCAATAGTGTTTTTTCAGTCATTTGTCCAACAAATATTTCTTGACTCTCTAGGATGTGCAGGATCTAGGAACTTAGCAGTGGATAAAGTAGAGGGTAAATGCCTGTCCTTATGAAGTTTACATTCTAGTAGGAGAAGTAGACAATAATCAAGGTAAGTCATTAATCATTGGTATGTTCACTGCAAGTGCTAAGGAGGAAGAATAAGGAAGTGAAAGGAACAAAGTGTTGCAGAGGGAAGAGGGCTACAGTTTCAGATATGGAGAGCAGGAAAGCCCTCATTGAGAAAATGACGTTTGAGTAGAGACCTGAAAGGAAGGAGAAACAGAGCGAGCAGATCGGATTTCTAGGGGAAGACAGATTTTCCCATTTACTAAAGTTTAAGGAAACATTTGTGGTTTGAAATGCTGATACATACTAAAGTCTTATCTGTAAGTATTTTTTGCTGATGCTTAGTAAGTATTGTTACTCATAAGAAGTGTCATAATAATTTGCTGGCTTAATATATATTCTTATTAATAGTAGTATTCTAATAAGTAACCTTCACCAATATAGGTTCAATTATTCACAAAATATTATGAAGAGACTTACTTAAAGTCAATACGTACTGTTTTAGATTCTGGAGATTCAGTGTTAAATGAGGTAGACCTAATCCCTACCCCCATAGATTTTCCAGATAATATACAGGACTCATGATTAATTCAGAATCACAGAAAACACATAATTGTTTAATAATATTACAAATATTATAAATTACATGGAACATGTAATTACAATACTACATGGAACATATACTAAAAAGTTTTGTGTCGTCTACCTGAAGTTCAAATTTAACTGGTATCCTGTATTTTTATTTGCTGAATCTGGCAATTCTGTGACCTCACTGAATTTACAGCCTAAATACCAAAGGCAGAGATTAGTAAATAATCTGGTTAGCATCCAGTGGACATGTGTAACCTAGGATGCCATAAAATGGAAGGCACAGTGACTCTAAATATGTGGAGAAAACCTGCCTGTGAACCAAAAATGCCCACCCTTAAGAGCAAGAGATAAATTTGTATTTGAACCATGTGTTTGGATCCTTTTATCTCTTTCTGTCTTTGTTATACCAACCCAGCCTAACTAATTAATGTGGTAATCCCTGAAATCTATGACCATGCCCAAATTTAGTCCAGAATCAAAAGTTTTCATGTAATATACCAACAACAACCAAAAAAAGTGAATAAAAGCAACAGAGAGGTACACCAAACCCTAAAAATGCTTGTTGTATATGTAAATCCTCATTCTAACACAGATTTAGAGCTGAGTGTTTTAAAGGCGGTCATGAAGGACATCAGAGCCATTTTTTAAATTACATAATTTGATGGTTCCCCTAAGCAGCGAACACTACATATTATTGCTGGCCATTAAAATATTTTAAATTATTTTCTTCTTTCAGTTATTGGATGTAGACCGGTGTTGTAGGCATTGAAAATTATAAATAAGACATGCCTTCTGACTTTAGAAAGTTTAGGTCCAAGTAGAGGACATAAAAATATATAATAGTAGGCAAAATAGAATCAGTGCCAAAAGTTAAGTACAAATTGTATCTCTAATTGAAGTGAGAAGTTCAGACTAAAGAATAGAATATAGAAACTGAATGAGGAAGCATTTTTTTCTTCAAAGCCTTACTGCTTTCTACCTTCAAATTTTATTTAAAAGAATATGTCAAAAATATACAAAATACGAAAATAACAGAGAAAAGTAAAAATCACTTCAATCTCACTAGCCACTAATAACACTTTAGTATCTATCTCCTCCTTTATATTTTAAATAGAATTGAGGTCTTTTTAAATATGCTTTTCTGTCCTTTTTTCCTACTTAATATCATGTGAGCATTTTTCATTAAATAAATTTGAAATATAACTTTTAACAAATGTACAATATTGATGCCATGGATGGACTTGTTGTCTTGACTTATTTTCCTCTTATTAGTGGATGTTTTGATTATTTCCAGATGTTTTACTTTTATCAATAATGATGGAACAGCCCTATCGCTGAATCTTTATAATAATTCAACAACTGTTATTTGCTCACTATCTACTGCCCTGGATGTTGGGAGATACATTGGTGAACAAATAGTCCCAAATCCCTGCCCTCATGGGGAAGGAGAGAGATATATTCATTTATAAATATGTAAACTCTAGGGTATATCAGATAATGATAAATGCTCTGGAGAAAAATAAAGCAGAGAGGAAGAGTAAGTGGTAGGACTAGATGCCTGTGCTATAGAAAATAATTAAAATAGGGAGTGGAATTTTATAAATGCCCAAAAAAGAAATTTGAAATGCTATGAGGTGGCATGTTGGTGGCTCAGTCCATTGAGTCCCAAGATTAAGTCCTGCATCAGACTCCCAGCTCAGCAGGGACTCTGTTTTTCCCTCTGACCCACCCCCCTCTCATGCTGTCTCTCAAATAAAGAAATAAAATCTTTTTAAATATGCTATGAGGAACATTTACCTAAGAGGACAGGTCAAGAAAGAGAAACACTTAGCAGGAAAGAAGGTAAACAATCAGGAACTCAAGTAGGCCAAAGTAAAAGAGAGTAGAAAATTTCAGAAAGGAGAATATGTTTCTTCAAAAGTTACTAAAACATCAAATAAAGTGGAGACTGAAGAAAAACCATTAGATTTGAGAAAGTCATTGTTGACTTTTGTAAGGCTCTTGTATATTGAAGACTGAGAAATAAGGTAAATTAGATCACCAGGGATTTTAGTCAATTGATGGCAGAAGATATAAACTTCTCTTTTTGCACAGAAAAAGGGGATGGGATGGTAGCTCAAAGAACCACAGAGAGCCTTTATTTTAAGGTAAAGGAAAAACCCAGAATGCTTCTAAGTAAAGAGGAGAGGAAATCTGAAGGTGTGAGAGCATATGGTAGGTCTCAGGATCGGGACTGACAGCATCAAGAGCATAGCTGGGACATTGGGATGCACAGGAAAGGGCGCATAATGACAAGAATATGGACACCGCCTAGCACAGCGCTCAGTGCTATTGCTAATTTTATGTGTCAACTTGACCAGGTTTAGGGGTGCCCAGATAATTGGTCAAAGCTTATGCTGAGTATGTGTCTGTGAGGGTGTTTGGGGATGATACTAACATTCAAATGAGGAGAGCAAGTAAGGCAGATGGCCCTTCCTACAGTAGTGGGCCTCACACAATGGAAGACATGACTACAACAGAAAAAGGGCACTTCCTGCCTGACCGTCCAGCTGGGACTTTGGTCCTTGACCGCCATCGGTCAGAATTCACACTGAAACATTAGCTCTTCCTGGATCTTAAGCTTGCCATCTCGTGGACTAGAACTACACCAGCAGCTCTCCTGGGTCTCCAGTTTGCCAGCTGCAGATCTCAGGACTTCTCGGCCCCCAAAATTATGTGAGCCAATTCTTTATTCTTTCTGTCTCTCCATATCTCTCTCTCTCCTGTTTTAGTTGATTTCGTTTCTCTGGAGAACGCTGACACACCAGTACATAGTATTAACTGTTTAATGCGTATATGTTGAAAGACAGAACCCAATTCCAGAGAAATTCAGAGGTGAAGAGGATAGATGCTGAGGGAGTTTTAGAAAATGGATGGCCACCAAATGCTCCAGGGAAATCCCTTCAGTGCTAATAGGGAAGAGTATGGACAAGCAAGCTGGACATCTGGGCTCTTAAAGGACAAAGATCCTGTCTGGCAGGTTATAGAGCTCTTATAGACTCAAGAAGCATTCCTGCAAGTGGTCAGAGCTCAGAGTCAAGAAGTTGATGCAAATAGGCAAGACCAAATGTTCTTGGCATCAAGGAAATGGGAAGAAAACAGACGTTTCATTGCCTGCTTGCACCAGGCACTCTGCTAGGGCTTCCTCCCAGGATCATTTATCTCCAAATAAACCTGCCAGCTGAGTGTTCTTACTTTTTCAGGGAAGGAATTGGGAGACCAAGAAATACTCATGAAAAAAGTTCAAAGTCACAAAGCAGAGGAAAACTAGAACCTGGATCTGAATTCGGAGGCATAATTCTGGGCAAGTCTGGCAGGAGTTATCACTGACCCATCCGTGGGCAATGGTGCTTAGGAACAGAGCTCCAATCCCTGTGAAGGCCGGAGACTGGGGTAACCAGCAGGAAACCAGGATGGAGACCCAGGCACAGGGGAAAATGATGAGGAGACAATCAAATCTCTTACGTGGGAGGAATTTGCTCATAAGAACAAGGTGGAGGGGCACCAGTGTGGCTTAGTCGGTTAAGTGTCTGCCTTCAGCTTAGGTCACGATCCCAGAGTTGGGCTCCCTGCTCAGCGAGGAGTCTGCTTCTCCCTCTGCTTCTGCCCCTCCTACCGCTTGTGTTCTTTCTCTCTCATTAGCTCTCTCAAATAAAATCTTAAAAAAAAAAAAAAAAAAAAGAACAAGATAGAAAGGATAAAGGGGTGAGAGCTTCCAGGATATTAGTAAGAATGTCATTTTAATATTCGGTTCACTGGTCTCTGAAGACCCATGTTCTAAAACAGTGAATAAGATATCTTAACATCTTATTATGCAATATCTATCATTGATGATGGGCACATAGAAGCTCTCACGACATCCACTTAATTTGCAGATTAAATGACGCTCCTTGTTCTCTCTTTAAAACATGCCCACAGCATGGTATATGCTCAAAAGTAGTAGAATTCCCTTTGATATAATTGTGAACCTCTGCTCTCCCTGCAAGTTCCATTCTTGTGTGCCTTCTTCCCTCAAGCCCCTCTATACCAGTGGAACTTGTCATTGTAATCATGGTAATTAATTAAATATTATGTAAACCAATGGAATGTAAAGAAATCACTGATGAAAGGGTTGTCAAATTAGATGTGAGCAAGAAAACTTGCAAAAGCCCAGAAAAAGTAAAAATTTACAAGTATTTTGCTTTTCAAAAGATTGACAAAGGAAACGTGGTTCAAGTTAAAATAAAAAGTTCAAGGTATGTAGCATCGTTTTCTCTTTTCTGTTTTAATTGACCTTTGCAATTCACCAACACTACCAACGGTGTTGGATAGGATGACTTTTACTCTACTCTGTATTGTACTCGTATAGCACTTTTCTTCATTCTCTCTGAAAAAGCACAATTTGTCTAGAAAAGCAAAATTCAAGACAAGAGTCTGTGTTCTTTCAGTGACCATTCAGCACTTTCACGTGAATCCTCAGTACAAGGTCTGATACTACCTGTGATGAGGCTAGTCCTCTCAGTCTTAGTGATTGTGTGACTCCTGCGTATTCCATATTGCACTGTGAACCCTTATGGCTCACTACTATTTAGAAGATAAGCAGGAATTACACATTTGGGGGCCAGATCGTTGCTGTTGTTTTATTACAGGCCAACATGTACAGCATTTTAATAGTTGTGCCCATAAGGAACCTTAGAAATAATCTAGCCCAATTCCCTTGTATTAAAGATAAGTAAACTAAGGACTAGGGTTAAAGACACTTGCCCAGGGTAAAAAAATTATTAAAATAAAATTAAGGAACATGTTTACATAGCTCCTTACTTTGTATCTTCCCCATGATATACAGCACTTTTTATCCAAAGTTCTCAAAGCACCTTTAAAGCAGATCATTAATGATTCTGATACCTATGCATCCAATTATGATCCTATTTTCCACCAGCTGGGTTACCTCCTCTCACAAACTGAAAGGGCAACATTTTCTTTGCAGCTGAAATCAGTTGAGGGTTGCATTCATCCATAAATAAGAAACCTGAAAAACAAAGGTTATTTTTACCGCATGTACCAGTGGTAGGCAGTTCAGGCAGGCCTCATTTGTCCACTAAGTTTTATAATGTCATTAAGAACACGAGGCTCTCTCTGTGTCCTTGGTCAGCCAATCTTAATGTGTGCTTGTCAACTGGTAATTAGCTATTTCACCTCAAGTATTGTAGGTTTGCATTGGCAGAAGTAATGGGAAGAAGAAAGGAAAGGACGTCAGCTGAGCTGGACTTGCTTTAAAAAGAGATTTTCTGGCATCACTCCTAATAATTTCCTCTTAGATCTGATTGGCTAGCTGTGTTACTAGGCCCCCTCTTATCTGCATAGTGGCTGTACTTTGTGTTGGGAGGGCAACCAGCAGTCTCTATCACTGCAGGACCGTTGCCAAGATTAAAAAGAAGGTATGTGTGGTACTTAGCATATGCCTGGCATCTAGCATGCTGAAAAACTAGTAGCTCTTTATTTTATTAGAAAAAAATGAAACTAGTGGGAATGACTCCAAATTTACTCCATACTAATTATGAAGAAATGTTTTAGACTTGTAAAGAATCTAGTGTGGTAATAAAATAATTTTTAGTAGAAAAACAAGTTTTTTTCCCCTTTGTAAATATATATTTTTTATTTTGTTTTATTTTATTATTATTTTAATCACATGTAATGTATTATTTGTTTCAGGGGTACAGGTCTGTGAATCATCAATCTTACACAATGCACAGCACTTACCATAGCACATACCCTCCCCAATGTCCATCACCCAGCCACCCTATCCCTCCCACCCCTAAAAATAAGTTTTGTGCTAAACTTCCATTTGACAGTAAAATATTGGTATAGCAAACAAACAAACAAATAGATAAAATATTGGTATGGCAACTTTTAAAGGCTCATTTGGTTAACCAGATCATCATTTTGGACAACAGTCAATAGTTTTTAATGTTTACCGTGGTCTCAAAAATTTTAAATATATGACACTATTTCTCTTTGCATTTTATGAGTTAGAAAATATTATGTTGAATTATCATTAAAAGTAGTTTTTATCGTAACCAAAGCATGCTCAAATTAGTGACATGTTCAGAAAATCTGTCAAACCATTAAAATTTGACCGCAAATACCCATTTGTATTATTCATATATTGTTAAGTAAAGATCTTTACATTCAAAAGATGTATCTGTGGAGATCACTGGGTTTCTGATTTCAGCTGCAAAATTTCTAGTTTGTAATGCATGTTGCCATTAGAATGGTAGTACCCGAAGTTTTATGTGAAGTACTTGATTTTGTGAAGCAACGATAAGAAAAAAAAAAAGACAGGGGTACCTGGGTGGCTCAGTTGCTAAGCATCTCCTTCAGCTCAGGTCACGATCCCGGGGTCCTGGGTTCAAGCCCTACATCGGGCTCCCTGCTCAGTGGGGAGTCTGCTTCTCCCTCTCCCACCCCCCCTGCTTGTGTTCCATCTCTCACTGTTTCTATCTGTCAAATTAATAAATAAAATCTTTTTTAAAAAGAGAGAAATATGTAGTTTATATGAAAATTAACCATTTTAGCATGAAAAATAAAAAATATTAGCAGAACTTCATGGATGTAAAAATACCTAGAGCTAACATCTGCCTCACACATATGATATATCATATAGGCACCATGATAAAAAGCTCCAACACAAACCATTATTGTTTTATACTGGACTGTGACTATTACTGTGTAAATTGTTTGGAAATGAGCAGGCAAAAAAAAAAGTTCATATAAACATCTGCCTAAGTACTTTCTTTAAAATGAACTAAATATGAGAAGAGTGGGGGTGGATTATATAATAAAAGGAAGGCAATCTATCCTTTTTAAAAGTCTATCTAGGGATCGTTATGCTTAGGGCTTCACAAATACTTATTCACAATCTTTAGAACAACTTTGAGTAGTTAATACTCCAGGAAGGGGGATCCTGTGGGAAGGAGGCATCAGAGAGACTCTAAGTGTCCCAAAAAGGGACTGAAGAGCCACAGTTCAAAGGCAGAGCCGACTGCTCAGCTATGTTGGTTCCCCTCCTCCGTGCCCTAGGCACTTAACTGTCTCATGAATACAGACTTAGCCTCTTTGTCCTCCATGTAGCAGTTTTGTGCCTCTTGATGTTCACAGATGCATCGTGGTTTTCCTTTTCAAACAGTGAAATGTAATTTCGGTTCAGGTTTCTTCTTCAAAATGCAACCCAAGACAATACAAAAATACAGAATAAAGAAATGAATAATTAAACAAATTCAGCCAATTTATGCAGTTTAAGCCCAAACTGCCCCTTGATTACAAGGCTTGTCATTTTTTTTTCTCTATTAGGACCAAAATACTTGACTCAGTTATCCAGTTAACTTTATCCATGTACATGTTCATGTACACATATCTGCAAATGGCAGTTTTTAACTACCATAGTTCTACCCCAGTGCGTGTACCTGCTTCTTTCTTTTGACCTTTTTCTTGCATATTTTTCCCTTCACTTGGATCTTTATCACCACCTGTAGTTAAGCCTGTAGTATACAAGTCTTTCTCTTTCTTTATTTCATCTAGCCTAACTCCCCTCATGCCAGCTCTATGCCAGGACCCTCACGCCCAGTCCAAATTAGCACATATCCTCTTACCTCTAGCGCCGGCTACAGCATCACCATTTCATTAGCAATAGTCTCACTGCTGGAAGTCAGGCTCAGCTGTGAAGGGGAATTTGTTTAGGCATAATAGCATCAATATTGAAAAGATATTTTCGATAACTTGAAAAGAAACAAAATCAAATGCAAGTCTCTCTTTAATCCACTGGATCTTTACAGATAAAAAAAAAAAGGAAGTTCAAGTGCACTTCGTTTTTCTCATTAATGCATCCAACAAGATCCTTTTATGCTTTAAGGAGTACTATTTTCACTTTCATAAAGAATTCTCAAATCTATTAGCTGCTCAGATCTGATAGTTTTCTCCTTTCTGCAGATCAGGCTAAGCAAACTCTCACAGCAGCAAGCCACCAGGAATTCCAGTTACCAAAGATTGCCATATTCCTTTACAAAAAGGGCCTGGAAAGTGCTAGAACACCCTATTCCTCTTAACCATCCCTAACCCTCACTCAAGGAAAGGGCAAAAGTTAAGTAAAAATGTCTAGCATAGTAGATTTTTTCAATGAAATAAAAAATGCATATTCATGTTATATGTAAGCTACATTTTTAAAGTATGTCCTGCCTTCTTTTCTCAGGTATAAAACTATTTCAAGGTGATTTCAATAAACCAGATTTCAAGAAACTCTTAAAACGTTTTTTGTGAGTTGCTTTTGCTTTGTCTGAATTTTAATGTGTATTTCCAACCACACCGCTATACCAGAGTATATAGGTTTGGCTGTCATTTCATAGCTGTCAAAGGGAAATTCTTATTTTAAACCTCTACATCATCGTTTAATAGTCTAATAATAAAAGACCTAAATTTTAAGTCCTTGAGGACATCAAAGTATCTCATTTACTATGTTGTTAAAGTTCTTGCAGCATGTTGCAAAACTGATATGTAATAGACAAAGAGGAAAAGAACAAAACTGGACACAGTTACCTGGTTGCTGACAGTACAAGATTATAAAATATTTTGTTTAAAACTAGTGGGCTATTTTAATAAGTGAACCAAGAAAGGGTGGGGGAACTCCTAGATGTATCTATTTTAGGACACATCTTATCATTGACCCCTTTTCCTCCTTCAGGAAATGTATTCCTCCTCATGCATAGCTCAGAGCTCTGTTACAATATCCTTGGGAAAGCAGTGATTTTAAAATGGAGTTAAAGTCCACATTGCAGCCTTGAAATGTGGTTGAGTGGTGTGATGACCTCGGAGACTTAGCGCCAATTGTGCAAAGTCTCATGAAGTAGACCTAGCGTAGCTTAGAAAATACAAAACCCCTGAATTCTTTTTATTCTACTAAATATTTTGACTTGTTACGGTCTCCTTGAGCAAGTCCTGGCACTGGTAAAAGGGCAACGGGCATTTGCCTAATGGTCTGAAGTTTGATAGCCAAAAATAAACATAAGAGGAAAAAAAATCATGACTTTCAGATGCATGACCTTGAGACTTGGCCCAGGCTGAATTCAGGTTTACCTTTGCACTATTAAAAAAAAGTTTGCTAGGTAGATGAGTAAACGGTAGAGCTTATCTTACTTAATAATGAATGTCAAAGTAGCCAAGATCATTGGGGCTCAAAATTGTTTATTCACAGATAATGAGAACATTGCAAACACGAATAAAAATTACCTAATTTTCATAACCTGATCCTTTTCTTTTACCTATGAGTTGTATTGGTGTATTTTCAAAGTTACAAAGTTTTTAAAAGTTACAAACATTAAAAAAAAAGCTTATGAAACTTTTAGAAAAGTTGTGATTAGATAGATGAAAGTGACACAGAGGAGGTCTGTGTCTACTTATTTTGATAATTAAATTCAGCTGACAATTCTCGACTAGAGATCATTAACTGGAAAACATCCAGAAATGTATGAGGGCATGTTTGGTTTTTCAGTGACAGAAGGGAGATGCCCAGCAGAGAGCTACTGACATTCAGTGCCAGGAGCTAAGAACATAAAACATCCTGCTAAGTGTGGGACTGTCTGAACAACCACAAAATGTCAGGGGTACTGTCACCCTTGAGAAACACAAGGGACCGAGCCATTACAAGTAAATGAAGTAGGGCCATATGTATCCCAGTGTTCATTGCGCCAAACTATAGAAAGAGCCAAGGTGCCCTTTTCAACAGATGAATGGATAAAGAAGATATGGTCCATATATACAATGGAATATTACGCCTCCATCTGAAAGGATGAATACCCAACTTTTATAGCAACATGGACTGGATTGGAAGAGATTATGTTGAGTGAAATGAGCCAAGCAGAGAAAGTCAAGTATCATGGTTTCACTTACTTGTGGAGCATAAGGAGTAATATGGAGGATAGTAGGAGAAGGGAAGGAAATGGGAAGTGGGGTAAATTGGGGAGGGAGACGAAACACGAGAGACTTTGGACTCGGAAACAAACTGAGGGTCTTGGAGGGGAGGGGGTAGAGGGAGGCATGAGCCTGGTGGTGGGTGTTGAGGTCACATATTGTGTGGAGCATTGGGTGTGGTGCATAAACAATGAATCTTGGAACACTGAAAAAATAAATTTAAAAAACAAGTAAATGACATGTTTGTTGTGAGGAAGCACAGAGGCAGAGGAATCTAGGGGTTCTGTGCGTACTGTGGAACCACACAGCTAGGACTCAAATCCAGTTTCTGGCTCTATGAC
Source organism: Spilogale gracilis (assembly GCA_004023965.1). Lineage (NCBI taxonomy): Eukaryota > Metazoa > Chordata > Mammalia > Carnivora > Mephitidae > Spilogale > Spilogale gracilis. The sequence goes on along the minus strand of PITA01000443.1, from coordinate 265,608 downwards.
CATGCTCATGTTAATTAAGTGGTTGAAGACTCAGTTGCCCCACCTGTAAAATGGGCATTCTAGTAATAACTGCCTCAAGGAAGTTCACTGTAAGGATTAAACAAGTTAAAATATACAAAGTGCTTGGCATATGGTAAGTTCTCACTGTTGGCTACTGCTATTGCAAATTCACTCAAGTCCTTCATTTTACATTAACTGGAGTGGATGAGAGGATGTACAAACATATTCTTTAAAATCTGAGGCTTCTAAATTTAAAAAATCTTCGGTCTTGAATCCATTATGTGTCCGAAGATATTTCTTGATGATGACAGCCATCATGTAAGCACACTCGCAGTCATTAAATGTATTCAGCTGAAGCAGGAGGAGAAGGTTGAGTGGGAGCAGGAAGCATTCCCTGGAGAAAATTTGTGTGGGCTGAAAAAAAGAAAAGTGTAAGGTAGGGACCCTTTATAAGGTGAAGGGATGCAGAGAAGATCTGAGCAAATTATAATGAGTTTGCACAGCAGTGAGCATAGCCAATGAGATGCAACCGAGGAGAGATCATTACTAACCTAAGACCCTGAGGAAAAACCAGTCCAGATGACAGTCAAGTTGGAGAACATTTGTGGAACACTCTGAACTTCCATGGGGTCTGTACGCCTTGAGCCTATCAGTGCCGACTGGGAACATTCTGAATGGTTAAATGCTTCTTTCTGTAAGAGAGGAGGCTCCCCGCTCCGCAGTGAAATTGTGGATTTGTTGTTTGCACACAAAGGGCCTTGTTTGTATTAACACTTATTTTTAACTATAATTCAGTCTTTGGAAGCCCAGAAAGGAAAGCCAATGAAAACCAGTTTTACTTCTGTTAACAACTTAAAAGCCCAAAAGAGAATCTTGAATTAATCTTAGTGTTTTGTATATTTAAAAAAAAAAACACAAAAAAAACTGAATCCAAACAAGAATGAGGTTAGTGCCTGTGGGAAGAATAGAATTGCTCATCACAGGTGGCTGGGACGCATTTTTCATAAGTACACATTAAGCAGCCTGAAACAAAAGGAACTAAAAAGACAAAAGCACACCAGTCGCCCTTCCAATTTTTTAAAGTTCTGTCAACTGTCAGATATTTTATGTGATGATTCAAGTGATCAGATGCTTTCATCACAAATAGATTTTAGTAATATCACCATTAGTAGACATCCAAAGATAGCAGGAGAGTACTATGTTGATTCATTCTCTTTCAAAGACTGAATCACAAAGGACAAAATCTAGTGAACTGGATATGACGACAGCTATCCTATTCCCCCATCTGTCTCTCTTGGCCTTTCTTACCCCCAAAACCTTTGTATCAAGATTCAGTTCTTTGGGGCGCCTGGGTGGCTCAGTCCTTAAGCATCTGCCTTCGGCTCAGGTCATGATCCCGGAGACCCGGGATGGAGCCCTGCATCGGGCTCCCTGCTTGGCGGGAAGCCTGCTTCTCCCTCTCTCACTCCCCCTGCTTGTGTTCCCTCTCTGGCTGTGTTTCTCTCTGTCAAATAAATGAATAAAATCTTAAAACAAAAAAAGAAGATAATATATCTAAAGCCTAGGTTTGTACCATATGATCTGAACTCATCTGTGGAATTCAGGAATTAAAACAGGTGAACATATGGGAAGGGGAGAAAAAAAAGAGAAGGAAGCAAGCCATAAGGGTTCCTTAACAATAGAGAACAAGCTGAGGGGTGATGGAGAGAGGTGGAGGGGAGATGGGCTAGATGGGGTTGGGGATTAAGGAGGGCACTTGCTGTGATGAACCCTGGGTGATGTATGTAATCGATGAATCATTGACTTTTACTCCTGAAACCAATAGTACACTATATGTTAACTGACTAGAAATTAAATAAAAATGTGGCTGAAAAGAAATAAAGAATATATTTGTGCCTGACCCATAGTAAGTGATTAATCTGTTCCCTTGTGCCTGAACCATGGCAATAGATATCCAACTCATAACTCTTCTCCTTGTCTAATTCCTTTTTAATACTTCATATCATTACTACCAGAAATATTTTCCATAAGTATTGCTTTGATCATTCTATTCAACCTGTTACTCGACAACTTTCAGTATCTTCTTCCAGATTATAATTTGAGTGCCTACTGTGCCTCGGATACTATTATACATGGTTCATAATTTGATGATTTAATAAAGCCAAACCAATTCATCTAGCGTTCAAAGCTTACCGACATCTGCCTCTCTTCTTCTTAGCCATTGCGGTTATTTTTATATGTCAGCTTGGCTAGCACAGTACCCAGCTATTTGGTAAGTACGAGTCTAGATGTCTCTCATTCTTCCTCCTCCTCCCTCCCTGCCTCCTTCCCTTCACACACACATCCTATTTTTTCTAATCTCTGGAAAATCCCAATACACTAGTCATATGAAGACCTATCAAGACTTGTCCTGGGACACCTGGGTAGCTCAATCCGTGATGCCTCTGCCTTCGGCTCAGCTCATGATCCCAGGGTCCTGGGATCGAGTTCCATGTCAGGCTCCCTGCTTACTGGGGCATTTGCTTTCTCCCTCTCTCTGCCTACCACACACCACCCCCATCTCATTCTCTTGCTCTTTCTCTCTCTCAAATAACTAAATAAAATCTTTAAAGAGAGAGAGTAAAAGCCTGGGTCTTGGTCATTGTAAAGCAACCACATTGGACTTGAAGTTCCTAAACTTATACTTTAATATTGTTTGGTGTTAGGACAGGCCAAACTAATATATAGCAGATTATAGGAAATTCTGTTAATCAAACAGTAAGATTTTTCAGATACAGCTTAGGTACAAAGGACATACTAAACCTATACACCCAATCTGTGCTTTCCCTGGTCAGTGCCAGTCTTGGCTCTAAGTTGTGGCCTGAATATTACTCCCTTACTTGATGGCCACAGTTGCTGAACACTGCTGCAGTCAGAGCACCTGGGACTAAACTCCCTCCTGTGGTTTGCTACAGGGCTGTGAGAGCCACTTCTGGATGCCATGACCCTCTCCCAGGCAAACTTGATTATGTGTTGGCATGTAGTCACAGTCCTTAGCTTCGTTCCTAAAATTCTCTCCTGGATTCCAGTGGAAATTAAGAACTGGAGACTTAGACTTCAGAGACCAGTGTAGTGAACAAGGAACAGCCTGTCTACCCTAGAAGCCACTGAGATCATCACTGAGCACTTTGCAGGTCTTTGACCAGTGAGGATGAGCTTTAGCCTGAGACCAGCATTGAAGAAATTCACGATACAAAAATGGAGAACTCCTAAGTCATTAGATATCTTGAAACTCATTCTGGGTTCTCTATACATTTTGCAGATTTTCTCCATACTGCAATAACTCCAAAACTGCCTCTCATTTTTTGAGTTTTTTTCCTGTGATAAAATATCCATACCATAAATATACTATTTTGACCATTTTTAGTGTACAGTTCAGTGGCATTGACTATTTTCTCACCACTATCAGCACTCTCCTTCATCCCAAACTCAAATGCTGTATGTAGTAGACACTAATTCCCCATTACTCCCTCCTCCTTCCCCATTACTTCCTCCCTCCCTCCTCCCAGTCCTTGGTAATCACTCTTCTACTTTCTGTCTCTATGAATTTGCCTATTCCAGGTTCTATGCATAAATATGAGCCACAGAATCATACAACATTTGTCCTTTAGTGACTGACTTATTTCACTTAGCATAATGTCTTCTAGGTTTATCCATACTGTAGCATGTGCCAGAATTTCATTCCCTTGTGATGCTGAATAATAGTCTATTGCATGTATATACCACATTTTGTCCATCCATTCATCTATTGATGGATACTTGGATTCCTTCCATATTTTGGCTGCATAGAAACCTTGCAGCTATGAACATCTATTCAAGTCTCTACTTTCAATTTTTTTAGGTATATACGTAAAAGTAGAATTGCTGGATTATATAGTAATTCTATGATTGATTTTTTTTTTAAGAACATTGTACTGTTTTCCACAGTGGCTGCACCATTTACCTTCCCATCAGCAATGAATAAAGAGTCTAATATCTTTACATCCATGCCAATATTTATTATTTCCTGCTTTTTTCCCTTTATGATAGCTCTCCTAGTGGGTGTGAAGAGGTATCTGTCTCTCATTTTTAATGTCCTCAATTAATTAAAATTTTAGAAGCTCCTACCAGTCAGTGCTAGTGTGAAAATCTTCTAGCGTTGACTGTATTCTTTGATTAAAGTGCTCAATGGAGGATTTAGTTATGGAATGGACTTCTCTGCTAGTTGTCACACCTCCTTCCTCAAGAATTCCTTCCCCGATTTTCAACCAAACTACTGCTTTGATTTCATCAATTTTACATAGTGCATGTCTTGAGTAAGACTTTGCTTGATAAGAGCTCCTCAGCTTAAAAGAAAAGTTTGAAAACTTTCGGCCTGCTCCATACTTTCTAAGGTTCAAAGAGCTTAAGTGACTTTTCCAAGGTCTTTCAGCCAGGTACGGGAAAAGGAAGGATCTGAACAGAAATGTATCCAATGAGACAGAGAGTAGGCATAGTAACCACCACAGCAGGCAGGCATCCTTTCAATTACGCATTCGCTTCTTCAGCATACATTACACACACAATTTAACTGCAAAACAGAATTCACTTATGAAATAGACCAGCCTTTGTCTTCCTCTCCCATCAATTTGACAAGGAGAGTGGTAAAGGAGCAGGGGAATGAAACATGCTCTGGTGAATACCATCATCTTAGCAGATGAGAGACCAAGGATAGCAACAAAACTTCATCCCTTCTGAGAGGATTAAGCGTGAGACACAGTTATGCTGGAGAAGTAGGTGCATAGTTACCTGTTTCTAAAGAAGAAATGGATCACAGTTAAAATTTAAAAATAGTTACAGAATTAAAAATATTTCTGTGAAATATACTGTGTTAACACTGTAGGAGATATAAAGTGAAAGAAGGTGGCATCAGCCATGCTTAGAAGAAGCTCACGATAAAATAAGGGGCTAATGTAAGTGCCCACATACCAGGAGCAGGGTCATACACATACTTGAAGGACCTGGATAAGATAACAGTACTGAAAGGTTTTGTGTTTTTTGGTTTTTGGTTTTTTTGTTTTTGTTTTTTTTTTTTTAGAGAGAGATTTACAAAAGAGAAAGATCACATTTGGCTGGGAGAAATCCAGAACAGTTTTGTAAAGAACTTTGTTAAAGATGATGTAAAGGAAGAATACCATGACATATGTTCTGAAAGGTGGGGAGGTGTTCAGCAGGTATGAGGGGACTCAAGGGAGAGAAGGCAAATTTAAGCAGGAGAAAGGATGTGCAAAGATACTAATGAGGACAATCACAAGTCATATTCCAGAATGTTGACTTCAGACAAAGTGTAGGCTATCTATAGGCTATCTATAGGATAGATATATATCCTATATATCTATAGGATAACTGCATCTGAAAAGATGAGTTGGGAACATGTTGAAGAAATCACCTGGTAGGGCACCTGGGTGACCCGGTCCTTAAGGCTTCAGCTCAAGTCGTGATTCCATGGTCCTGGGATTGAGCCTTGCATTGAGCTCACTGCTCCGGAGGAAGCCTAATTCTCCCTCTCCCACTCCCCCTGCTTGTGTTCCCTCTCTCGCTATGTCTTTCTCTGTTAATAAAAGAACGAAAGAAAATAAATTAATTAATTAATTCATTAATTAATCACCTGGTATAGCAGGCTGTGGAACTTATGCTCTACTAACTGGAAAGGTAAGGAGAAGTCATCAAAGACTTATCAGAACATTGGGATTTAGGGACAAATTATATGGACTAGCAGTTTCTCTGTGCCTCTCAGGTTATCACATGCAAAATGAAGGAGATGTGCTACAGGCACTGCTTTTGGAAGATTTCCTTCCCTTTCAATGTCCAAATTCGGAGAGGACAAAGGCAAAAATTATGACTGAATCAGTAAGGCAATTGGTGCAAGAAACTTAAATATTTGTGCATTGGAATGAGTACAGAGTGGATTGGAGCTATGATTACATTTAGGAACTTATTACAACAGCCTAGGTAAAAAGTAAAGGCCCAGAACTGGGACAATCATGAGACTGCACACATACTAGAAAAGCATGCTGGAAGAAGGTGCAGAACTTTGCAACCAATGGAAGGGATGGAAAAGAAGAAGGAAGAGGAGGAAGAGAAGGAGAGGAGGAGGAGGGCAAGGGGAGGAGGAGGTGGGGAGGAAGAAAAGACAAAGGGAAAGAAGAGGAAGAAGAAGGAAAAGGAGGAGGAGAAGAAGGAGAAGAAGAAATAGAAGAAGAAGGGGAAAAAGGAGGTGGAGGAGGAGGAGGAAGTAGGAGAAGAGGAAGAAGACGATGATGACCGATGATGATGATGGAGAAGGTAGAGGAAGAGAAGAAGAAGAAGAAGGAAGGAGAAGAAGAGGGAGAAGAAAAAGAAGAAGAAAGAAGAAGCAGAGGAGAGGAAAGATGAAGAAGGCCATGAGAAGGAGGAGCATAGAAAAGTATGACTGAGGATAGCATAAATAAGCATGACTGAGCTTGGAGTAATTGGTAATTGGAGAATGATGGTCTTATTAACAGAAATAGTGTAAGTTAGGAGGAGGAGCCAGTTTGGAGTTGTGTAGTGGAAGTTTATGGATTTGGTTCAGGGCCTGTTGATTTTATAGTTTCAGTGGCCATCAGAGTCAAGTTATCCAGCAGCTAGTTGAATGAGCTTGAAGCTGGGACTACATTCCCAGCAGTGGTGAGAATTAAAATCATAGGTAAAAGATGAAGGCAGCAGGAACTCCAGAGGGAGTCCTCAGAGGTGAAGCCTTGGGAGATAGTCATGTTTAAGAAAAACCTAGAGAAGATGAGGCATGATTAGGTTGATTAGAAGAGTAAATAGAAGGAGATCCTACTGTGCTTGAAAAATCTAGGGGTGCAGATAATACACATTGCCTACTACAGATTCACTCCCTATCATTCTCCATTCTGCTTTCAGTCCCAAAGGCTGCCCCTATATGGCTCCATGTCCTTGGTTTCAGGATGAGTTTAGTCAAAGAGGAGTCTGACAGGAGATCCAAAGGAGGGGGGACAGGGAGAGGTTGCACTAGGGTGGCTCTGACCCTTATCCAAAAGTCACTCATGGTTCCTCTCAAGCACCTGCTATGCCTGATTCTCTCCTTACAGGTTCCATAACTTTCCATTGCCTTGTTCCTTTAGGGCCAAGAATGCTAACTGCTCAGCTTCTGCCATATCTGAATTTATCCTATCCATATTGTTCCCATAACTCTTTCTGCACTTTTATAATTATAAAACTTATAAACTTTCGTAAGTTACTTAATTTGAGTGTTCTGTTTTTCTCTTGTTGAGAACCTGATTGATATATCTGCTGATCCCTAATATGAACAGTAAGTATTGACTAGCAGTCTGACTGGGAACACCAAGGTTGTCCTAGCCCTAATCAATAGCTCTTTTTATTTACTGGCATCAACAGCAAAATTTAATTTCAGCCATAATTCTATCTAGTTCTTGGACTCCTACCCAGATCTTGCCTGCAACTGATTAAAAGGAACCTTTGGTAATCAAACTAAGCTAGGCCTAAAATCAACACCACATTTTTTTTAAAAAAAATTACTTATTTGACAGAGAGATCGCAAATAGACAGAAAGGCAGGCAGAGAAAGAAGGGGAAGCAAGCTTCCCGCTGAATAGAGAGCCCCATGTGGGATTCGATTCCAGGACCCTGAGATCATGACCTGAACCAAAGGCACAGGCTTAACCCTCTGAGCCACCCAGGTGCCCCAACACCGCACTTTTTTGACAAAGATGCTGATCTATTCATAAAGGAATTGACTACCCCATAAATAAGAGTAGCATGCCTGATTCTTGATCCTCTCGAGATGGGAACAACTGGTAGTCTTAGCTGAATGCAGTAAGCTATAAAAGAATCCCTTCTCCTTGGCCATGTGAAAGAAATCCTTAGGGGCACCTGGGTGGCTCAGCTGGTTAAGCGACTGACTTAGGCTCAGGTCACGATCCCGGAGACCTGGGTTCAAGTCCCACATCGGGCTCCCTGCTTGGCGGAAAGCCTGCTTCTCCTTCTCTCACTCCCCATACTTGTGTTCGCTCTCTGGCTGTTTCTCTCTGTCAAATAAATAAAATCTTTAAAAAAAATAAAAATAAATAAATAAATAAATAAATAAATAAATAAATAAATAAATAAATAAAAAGAAAGCCTTAGCGCTGCCCAGAGATCAGTGGCCACCCCCGGTTGGTGGCCCAGCTTCTTGGCTGCCTCTAAGCTAACAGAGCCATACCTTAACCTGGTTTTCTAGCTTAAAGAAGACTTCTGGGACAAAAATATCCAATCCCAGATATCTAACCAAATCAACCCTGGGAGCCCATGAAGCCAAATGCAAGATAGTGGTCTTTTTCAGTGAAAATATTTTAGTGATGGGAATTATAAAGGGAAACTCCTATAATCCTAGGATAAGGAGGGGGCATCGTGAAATTGCTTATGTTTCTGATCCTTGGCCCAACCCCATAGACTCTCTAAGGACAGTGTTTTGTGGCCTTGGCAGGGATAAACTTTAGGTTTTGGGAGAGAAAGAGGTAGTCTTTGATAGTCAAGGAAGCATATCTAAGTGGTGAATAAGCACAGGGGCTGAGGTTTCAAGAGCAGCTGCGGCGGGAATATGGAGCTGTTCCTCATCTTATTATCACATAGAGACAGACTTCTGAGTATTTCTTTGGTCACTGGTCAGACCTGTAGTATGGCTTTCCGGATGGCAAGAAAACAATGAGAATGAGCCACCTCTGAGACGGCCAAGCTCTTCAGCATCGAAGGGCTGGGGGAGGGGGGCAGACAGGGGGAAAGCAGATTTCTAATGAGTGACAAGTCCTGCTGTCAGGATTCTGTAGCAAGAGTCATAAGGCTGGCAGATGCTGCTAAAAAAGCAAGTACCTTCCATTCAAGGCAGTGCTTCTAGCATTTCACAGCCAAAGTAGAAATACCCTCTGGGGGAGAGCAGTGGCTTCGTGTTGGAGATGAGGGGCTTGCTGCGTAAACCTTGACCCTCTCAGCTTAAAGAGGAAGTTACGGGGAAGGGATTAGGTTTGTGAAATAGGTTTCTGGGGTTGCTTATAGGATCTTTAGGTCTGTGGTTCCCATAATTATTGGTATCCCAAGCCTCACCTTGAGGCTCTAGGAGTGAGAATGTTATCCTAGCCACTGGCAGTTTGATGGCGATATTTTAAGTTATTTCTTCTATGCATTTAGTGCCTTCAACAGAAATGCATGCCAAGATTTGCTATAAATAATCCTGATCAGGATAATCAAAAGCTGTAGTCATGTGACTTCCTATTTCCCGTTTGCTTTGATATGTATCTACTATGTTCTCTGAGATACAGCTACTCTTTTTTATTACTGCTAATTCCTTGACACTGAATTCTCCTGAACAGTGTGTATCATTTTTCCTTTTTCCTGAATGTACATGCATGTTAAAAATCTTACTTGTAAGAGGAGAAATTTATAGCAAACAGCAAACGCTGCATCCGTTCAAGTTATCAGAGAAGTCCGGAAGGAATCCAAGCAAGTACATGTAGCTACATTGAGCAGCAACAACACAATGATAATTCTGGGGAAGAAGAGGGAAAAGCATGACTGGGAAAATATAGACTGTAATAACAGGACAGTCTCAAAATGATAGCTCTGTGATATGAATGTGATATAAAATTCATTTGTAATAATCAAAGGTCTCATTTGCATAAGTACTTATTAAGTATCAGACACTGTTCTGAGTGCATTGCATACACCATCTGATTTAATCCTCACACCAACACTCTGAGGTAAGTAAGGTCATTATTCAGATTTGCTGCATGGTGACACTATGCCCAAATCACGCCGTCTGTAAGTAGATCAAGTATTCAAATGTAGAGGCTGGTTACTCCTTTGCCCACATAAAAAAGATGGCACTTTCAAATTAGAGAAGGGGTGTGTGTGTGTGTGTGTGTGTGTGTGTGTGTGTGTAGTTGGCTTTCTTAGAAATGGACAATTTACAAAGATGTGCGTAGAGATTAGGGAAAGTGCCCACAGCTAGAGGCAGTGGAGTGATCACCCCTACACCCAAAATGACAGGAGGAGAAGTTGGTGGAACTCTAAAGGAGAAAGAATCATGTTATTCTGTAGGGAGACATCTCCAGCCACATGCTAGGACATGCGGGAGCTAATTGTTAGCATCTCTTCCCAAGTCTTTATTAAATGACATCACATTGGCAGCCATGTAGGTTGTGGTGATAATCCTATACCACAGAAATCCACAAATACTACGAAGAATGCTCTCTCCTCCTCCTCCTTTTCAGAGAGCCAGTTGTTAAACATTTATAAGCACACTGTTGGATACAGTGAACCTGAGGCAATCTCTTAGTGTGGGAGCTGAGAAAACTCACACAGACCTTGCTTTCAAGATGGAAAGAAGCCCCAACTCAGTAGGAAGCCAGAGAACATTGGAGCCTCTTCATCCATCCTGTTCAAATCATCCACTGGGGGAGACAGCAAGTGGAGAAGGGTGGAGAGCGGATACCTTCCATCCATCCTTATCAACCTTGATTTCCCACACCAGAAAGAGATAACTTTGGCTGACAACTGGAAACTGGATTTTCTTGTAGGGCCAGCATATTCATTCATTTTTTGGTTTGCTTTTATTTCTTATTTTTTTAAACAATAGAACTGGATTCTAAGTTATTTTTATGTATCTTTATTTTTTTTACAGATTTTATTTATTTAGTTGACAGAGAGAAACACAGCTAGAGAGGGAACACAAGCAGGGGGAGTGAGAGAGGGAGAAGCAGGCTTCCCGCCGAGCAGGGAGCCCGATGTGGGGCTCGATTCCGGGACTCTGGGTTCATGACCTGAGCCGAAGGCAGTCGCCCAACCAACTGAGCCACCCAGGTGCCCCTGTATCTTTACTTTTATTTACTTATCATATATATTATATATAATGATAAATATTACCTTCATTATTATATTAACTTTTTAGAAAGTTATAAGATTGCTCAGAAAAATCAAGAAAGAACCTAAAGAATGAGGCTCACAAAGGGCAGAACCAGGCAGGTCTGGATTATTTAAGTGGTAGGAAGCTATCAATGATCCCTTCAAAGCATCTCTGTTTAAATAAATCCCATTCCATTTAATGGTCCTTAAGTGACCCTGCTCAAAATGAACTGTCCTAAAATAAAATTTGATTGGCCAACTTCACTCAGTGATTACCTTGGCAAGAAAAAGATGGGGTTCCTTGATTGACAGTCTCTTTGGAGACTCTCATAATAAGGAGCTAGTAATTTCCAACAAGGAATTCAGAGTGCTCTTAAGAACAGGAGAATGAAGGGGTGCTGGGAAGCCAAGGAACAAGCAAATGTCCACTACCATCTGGGACATGACCTTGCTGCAGGGCCCCTTTTGAGTTGGGGAGGGGGCATGGAAGTAATTGAGAATTAATTGTTCTTTAAAAATCTTCAGGCATAATGTCAACAGTTCAGAAGGTAACACTATTTGACATTTACAGAGCTCACACTGAAAAATCACAGGTATGTAAATAAATGTTGGTATGAAAATAAATAGGAAAGTGAAAGAAAAGCTGAGATGTGTTGATGTTTCAGGAAGATCATATGTCATGGTTTTGCCAAACCTGATGAACAGATAAGTATGTTCTAGCAGCCTCAGAGTAAGTGGAAATTTTACAGTTAAACATGGAGCTAGGCGGTGATAAGAATGGTTTTGTAGGGGCGCCTGGGTGGTTCAGTTGGCTAAGCGACTGCCTTCGGCTCAGGTCATGATCCCGGAGACCCGGGATCGAGCCCCACATCGGGCTCCCTGCTCAGCGGGAAGCCTGCTTCTCCCTCTCTCACTCCCCCTGCTTGTGTTCCCTCTCTAGCTGTGCTTCTCTCTGTCAAATAAATAAAATCTTTAAAAAAATGTTTTAAAAAAGAATGGTTTTGTAGGGGACTTTGTGGTTCACTTCAGTTGTAAATCAGTGAAGAGAAAATGCTTGACTTCCTGGCTGTGGCCCCTGACCAGCTCTTCTCCCCAATTCTCCAAGCTCTGCTGCCCTCCTGGACCCAACACACATGTCTTTTCTCTCAGAGCCTTCCTGGACCAGCTCAATCCAGCCCAATCCATAATGGAATACCACTTCTTGTCCCATGCATGTGGCACTTCCCAAATGCCCCCTTAGGTTGTCACACAGCTCCTGACATGCACATCCTGACCTTCACCTAGGGTCCAGGAACAATGAAGGCAGGATCTGTCTGATGACAAGTTGGCTGTTGGAGGTTTAATATGATCTTTACAAAACTTGGTCTTTCTTCCCTTTCCTAGTTCCTCAGTTGCCTAAACCTTGAAATTAGGGACTATAACCAGAATTTTCCTCCTCTCTCTTTTTTTTTCTATACCATACTGTTCTGGAGACAATTAATAAAAGGATACATGTAAAAACCAACACAAGAATTAGACTTGGATGTTTTCACTTTGTCTATGCTCATTGTCCTATCAGTCAAGATGTCCCAAGCACATAGGAAGATTCTTGTAATGGTTACTAACATTGGTAGTATTGCCTCATGCTTCCTGGTCTTCCTCAATGATCTCATCTATTTGGGCAGTTTCAGCTGTGATCTTTAAAGGGATGACTCTCCATCTGCCTCCAGCCAACTCATCTCCCAAGCCCCAGGCCCATATTTCCAACTGGATGTTCTGTAGACATCAGACTCAACACGTTCTGAATTGAACCCATTCTTCCACACAGACCAAGTCCCTCTTGTCACCGAAGCCATTGACCATAGTCAGAACTGGGCTAGATGCCACTTATACCTAAAATCCCAGAAACGTTTCAGTTCCAGCATCTCCCTCTCATTGTTCCCGCCCAGTATCCTGTTTGAGTCTACCAGTGTGTTTGTAAGGTTCCATTTTTTTCTGCAGCCCCAGTCTGACCTTCATTAAGTCTCAACTCAAATCTTGTAAAAACATCCTGACTAGTCCCTCTATCTCCACCCGCCACCTCAGCCCATGCTTTATGTTGTCACTAGAGTTCTGTCCTTAAAGACACTGGTAAGATCGTATCAAACCCCGGCACCCTCTGCACACACCAAAGCTAATCCCTTGCTCTTGCACATGAACAATTTGAGCTGTCCACAATATGTAGCCTCATCTCCTCTGCAATCCCCAACCAGAAGCCACCCCTCCACCCAAATTTCACATTCCCAGAATATGTCCTCCACTGTCACACAATTAACCTTGTTAAGCTGTTTCCTTTGTCTCAAATAGTCTTGCCATCTGGCCCAGGATCTTCTTAATCTAGCATCTTCCAGGACACTTTACCAATTTTAATAGTTAAAATTAATTGTTCCTTCAAGTAATAGCTACTATTATAGAGAACTGAGTATGTGCTGGGGATTAACGACATTAGCACATTTAATCCTCACCACCCTCAAGCAAGTTACGCCCATGAACCCTTATCCAAAGCCTTGAGGCCAGCTGTGCTTCCAAATTTAGAATGTCTTGTTCTTTGGAACAGCAATGTAGTGGGATGTGTCTCAGTTTCCCCATCTGTAAAATGGGGAAGATAAATACTAGCAGAGTACCTCTCTCATGGGATTATTGTGAAGCAATCAATGTGTTCCTTCAGTCAAGGGCCTGGGGAAGTGCCCTTATGAAGTGCACTGTAGGGTCTATTTACTTGACTGTTATAAATAATATATAACAGCTTATGAACAAGATCTTACTCGGAAAATAAATGGCTAAAGCTAATTTGTATCAGGAAAGTAATTTGGATAACGATAAGAGCCCTCATTTTGTTGGATGTTGTGCTTTCTTTTTCTTTCTTTACTTTCACTTCCTTCTGCTACTTACCACACCCTTTACTCAGCATTTCCTATCAAAATCACAGGCCTCTTGCTACTGCAGTGAAAACTATTTCTTCTTCTTTTTTTTTTTTTTTTAAGATTTTATTTATTTGACAGAGAGAAACACAGCCAGAGAGCGAACACAAGCAGGGGGAGTGAGAGAGGGAGAAGCAGGCTTCCTGCTGAGCAGGGAGCCTGATGTGGGACTCGATCCCGGGTCTCAGGGATCATGACCTGAGCCAAAGGCAGTCGCTTAACCAACTGAGCCACCCAGGCGCCCCTCTTCATTTTTTTTAAGATTTTATTTATTTGACAGAGAGAGAGAGAACACAAATAATCAGAGAGGCAGACAGAGAAAGAGAGCCCAATGTGGGGCTCATCCCAGGACCCTGAGACCATGACCTGAGCCAAAGGTAGAGGCTTAACCCACTGAGCCACCCAGGTGCCCCTCTTTCTTCATTTTTTTCTGGCCTATTTTACAATTAATTCATAATTTTCTCTGGCAAAACAAAAATATATATAGGTGTGTATATGGATATACACACACACACACACACACACACGCACACATATATCAGTGCTCGTTTTTAGAAATTGAATGTAAACATCACCAACAAATTCATTTTGTTTTACTCTTTTATGGGCCTGGATGCAGAAGAGACCAAGAATGTAGGGCCTGGCCAGGACTCTGAAAACCAGCCAGTATGTATGGCCTGGCTCTTTCTAGTCATATTTTGTACTTGAAGAGGCTAAGGAGAAGGGAGCTCCTCCTCAAGTTCACACAGCTAGTTAGTGACACAAGACTGCCTTGATCCAAACTGTCCCCGCTCCCAACTTCCCTCCTCCACCCCCAAGCAACCACTGATCCACTTCCTGTCACTATAGATTATTTTCCTAGAATTTCATAAAAATGGAATCATATGGTATATTTTAAATCTGGTTTCTTCCACTCAACATACTGTTTTTGAGATTCATGAATCTACATTGTTGCATGTATTGGAAGAGTGCTCTTTCTTATTGTTGAGTAGTATTTTATCTTAAAGATAGATTGCAATATATTATATTCTTCTGCTGATGGATGTTTGAGTTATTTCCCGGGTTTTGACTATTATGAATAAAACTGCTATGAACATCATTGTATATGGCTGTTTGTGAATATATATTTTCATTCCCCTTGGGTAGATACTTACAAGTAGGCTTGATGGGTCATAGGATAGGTATATATTTCATTTTGTGAGAAATTATATTTGCCTCACCGCTCCACCTAAAATTGGGGTTGTCAGCTGTATTACCCAGGGTTCTTCACAGAAACAGAACCAATAGGCTATAAAAAGAGATTTATTATAAGGAATTGGCTTATGTGATTATGGAAGCTGAGAAGTCCCATGATCTGCCATCTGTAAGCGGGAGACCCAGGAAAGCCGATGGTGTAATTCAATCTGAATCTGAAGGCCTGAGAATCAAGAGAGCTGATGACGTAAATACTAGTATGAGGGCAGGAGAAGATGAGATGAGATGTCCCCGCTGAAGCAAAGAGGCAGAAAAACGGGTGATGGGGGAGGAGAATTCCCCCTCCCCCCACCTCTTGTTCTACTTAAACCTTAACACATTCGATGATGCCCACTCACTCTGAGGAGAGCCTCGTACTTCACAGAATCCATCTGTTCAAATACTAATCTCATCTGGAAACATCCATACAGTCATACTCAGAAATAATGGCGAGTCAAATACCTGGTGAATCCCCTGATCCCATCAAGTTGCCATATAAACCTAACTCTCACATTAGTTTTTAAAATTTTAGTCTTTCTAGTGAATGTGAAGTTGTATTTATTGTGATTTGAATTTGCATTTTCCTGATGACTAATTTGTGATTCCTTCATGAATTTTCTTGTGATTATTGGCCATTCCTTCTACCTTCTTTTATGAGGTGTCTATTCAAATCTTTTGGCCATTTTTAATTGTTATGTTTATCCTTTTAATATTGGGTTATAAAAGTTCTTTTTTCTTTTAAGATTTTATTTATTTATTCATGAGAGACAGAGAGAGAGGCAGAGGCAGAGGGAAAAGCAGGCTCCCTCCAGAGAAGGAAGCCAGATGCAGAACTCAATCCCAGGACCCTCGAATCATGACCTGAGTAGAAGGCACACACTTAACAGACTGAGCCACCCAGGCACCCTGAATTTTAAAAGTCCATTATGTATTCTGAATACAAGTCCTTTGTCAGATATGTGTGTTACAAATATACTTTTCCAATAAGTGATTTGCATTTTCATATTATTAAATATATCATCAGGAGAGCTCATTTCAAAAATCGTAATGAACTCTAATTTATCATTACATTCTTTCTTGGGTTGTGGTTTTTTTTGTATCCTATGAAAAACATCTTTTTTTTTTTAATGTGCTCCAGTGTCACAGAGATTTTTCTATTTTTTCCCCCAGAATCTTTATTATTTTAACTTTTGTATTTATGTCTATGACCCATTTTGATTTATTTTTGTGGATGCTGTGAGGTGAGTTGAGGTTCGTTTTTTTTCCCATATAGATTTCTAGCTGTTTCACCCTGTTGAAAAGATTATACCTTCCCACTGAATTATCTTCATAACATTGTTGAAAATCAATGGACGAAGAATGTCTATCTCTATTTCTGTACTCTGCTGTACTTTGTTATCTATATGTGTATTGTTAGGACAAGTCACATTGTCTTAATTATTGAAGCTTTATAGTAAGGCTTTAAATAGGGTAATTTCTCCATCTTTTTTTTATTAAAGCTTTTATTTATTTATTTGACAGAGAGAGACCAAGTAGGCAGAGAGGCAGGCAGAGAGGGCAGAGGAAACAGGCTCCCCGCTGAGCAGAGAGCCCCACGTGGGCCTCGATCCCAGGACCCTGAGATCATGACCTGAGCCAAAGGCAGAGGCCTTAACCCACTGAGCCACCCAGGCGCCCCACCCCCCTTTTTTTTCAAAAATATTTTGGCCATTCTTGGTCATTTTGCAATAGCTTGGCAATTTTTACAAAAAAGCCTGTTGGAATTTTTATTGGAATTGCACTATCTATAGAACAATTTTGGGAGAATTGACAGTCATTCATACTGATAACATGAAGTCCTCTAATCCATGAATGTGGCATATTTCACCATTTATTTAAACTTTTAAATTCTCTTGGTAGTATTTTGTATTTTTCAGTATTTGGGCTTTGCACATATTTAATTTTCCATAATAGTACTTTTTATGCTATAAAATTTTTAATTTTTTTCTAACTTTATTTTTAATTGTTCCATTGTATAAAAATACAATTTATTTGTGTATATTAACCTTATATCTTGAGCACTTAAGAGTGCTAGTAGTTTTTTTCTTGGTTCTTCAAAACTTTCTATGAATAAAATAACTTCATTTGTGAATAAAGCCAACTTTACTTCTCCATTTTCAGTTTCTACACCTTCTGTTTCTCCCTTTCTTTCCTTTTTTGTTTTCTTTTGTTTGTTTGTTTTTTATTGTCTTGTCAGAATCTCTAGCACAATGTTGAATAGAAATGGTGAGAATGGACAAGCTTGCCATATTGTCAATTCTACAATGAAAACATCCAATCTTTCAATACAAAGGATGATCTTAGCCTTAAGATTTTTGTTTTGTTTTGTTTCATAGATGTTCTTTATTAGGTTGAGAAAGTTACTTCCTATTCCAAGTTTATTGAGAGACTTTATTAAAATTCACTGTCAAGGGGCACCTGGGTGGCTCAGTTGGTTGAGCGATTGCCTTCAGCTCAGGTCATGATCCTGGAGACCCGGGATCGAGCCCTGCATCAGGCTTCCTGCTCGGCGGGAAGCCTGCTTCTCCCTCTCTCACTCCCCCTGCTTGTGTTCCCTCTCTAGCTGTGTTTCTCTCTGTCAAATAAATAAAATCTTTAAAAAAAAAATTCACTGTCAAAGTGATGAGTTATATTGATCAATATTCAAGGCTAACCAACTTCGTATTCCTGGAATAAACATGGTATCATATTTATATCTTGTTCATGATGTATTATCCTTGTTATATCTTGCTTAATTTGATCTGCCAAACTTTTGTTAAAGATTTTTGCATTCATGCTCATGAAGACTATTGTTCTATAGTTTTATTGTCTTGTAACATTCATGCCTAGTTTTGGTGTCAGATTAATCTTGGCCTCCTACAATAATTTGGAAATTATTCCTTCCTCCTGTGCTTTCTCTCTCTTTTTTTAAAAAATATTTTATTTATTTATTTGACAGAGAGATAGAGAGAGAGCACAAGTAGGCAGAGCGGTGGACAGAGGAAGAGGGAGAAGCAGGCTCTCCACTGAGCAGGGATCCCGACACAAAGCTTGATCCCAGGACCCTGGGACTTGACCTGAGCAGAAGGCATCACTGAGCCACCCAGTCAGGCGCCCCATCTCCTGTGCTTTCTGGAATGTTTTTTGAAGGATTTCTATTAATTTTTCCTTAAATGTCTGATAGAATTTACAGGGATGCTATCTGGGCAAGATTTTAAATTAGTAACTCAGGGGCACCTGGGTGGCTCAGAGGGTTAAAGCCTCTGCCTTTCAGCTCAGGTCATGATCTCAGGGTCCTGGGATCAAGTCCCACATCAGGCTCTCTGCTCAGTGGGGAGCCTGCTTCCTCCTCCCTCTCTGCCTGGCTCTCTGCCTATTTGTGATCTCTCTCTGTCAAATAAATAAATAAGATCTTTTAAAAAAATTACTAATTCAATTTCTTTAGTAGGTATGAGATTGTTTGAATTTTCTACTTCTTCTTTTGTCAGTTTAGTAAACTGTCTTCCAAAGAAGTTGTCTATTACATCTACATTGTCCAATTCATTTACATAAGTTGTTCATTATATCTCCTTATTATCATTTAATGCCAGTAGGCTCTATATATTCTTTTTTCCTGATATTGTTAATTTGTATTGTCTCTGCTTTTTCATTGATCTTTTCAAAGATCTAGGTTTGATTCCATTAATCTTCTCTGTTTTTATTTGCTCTTGTTTAGTTGACACCTACTCTTTCCTTCTAATTGGTTACTTTGAGTTTAATTGGCTCTTCTTATTTTAATTATTTTTAAAGATTTTATTTATTTATTTGACGGAGAGAAACACAGTGAGAGAGGGAAAACAAGCGAGAGAGGGGAGTGAGAAAGGGAGAAGCAGGCTTCCCGCCGAGCAGGGAGCCCGATGTGGGACTCGATCCCGGGTCTCCGGGATCATGACCTGAGCTGAAGGCAGTCGCTTAACCAACTGAGCCACCCAGGCACCCCTTATTTTAATTTTTTGAGGTCAAAACTTTTACCATTGACATTAGACCTTTTCTCCTTTCCTAATATAAATATTTGAAACTATAAGTTTCACGCTAAGCACTGTTTCAGCAAAACAAATGTTGAAATACTGTGTTTTCATTATAATTCATTTCAAAATATCTCCCTTGCAATTTCTTTGACTCATGGGTAATTCAGAAACGTGCTACTTAATTTCGAAGTATTTGACACTTTCATTTCTTTTATTGTTTTATTTCTCATTTAATTCTATTGTAGACAATATGCTATATAAGATTTTAGTCATTTGAAAGAGACTTCTTTTATAGCCCAGGATATAGTCTGTTTTGATGGACATTTCACATGTGCTTGAAAAGAATGTGTAGTCTAAAACTGTTGAGGATATTGTTCTGTAAATGTCAATTACATGATAGCAGTTGATAATGTTGCTCAGATCTTCTTATATTCTTACTTATTCTTTAGCTATTTGTTCTATTTTCTTTTTAAAGATTTTATTTATTTGACAGAGAGAAACACAGCCAGAGAGCGAACACAAGCAGGGGGAGTGAGAGAGGGAGAAGCAGGCTTCCCGCCGAGCAGGGAGCCCGATGTGGGACTTGATCCCGGGTCTCCGGGATCATGACCTGAGCTAAAGGCAGTCACTTAACCAAGTGAGCCACCCAGGCGCCCCTAGCTATTTGTTCTATTAATTACTGAGAGAAGCATATTAAAATCTCTAACTGTGTTTATGCATTTGTCTGGTTTTCTTTTGTTTTAAGATTTTTTAAATTTTATTTATTTATTGAGAGAGAGAGAGTGAGTGAGAGCGAGCATGAGAGAGGAGAAGGTCAGAGGGAGAAGCAGACTCCTCACGGAGCTGGGAGCCCAATGTGGGACTTGATCCCAGAACCCTAGGATCATGACCTGAGCTGAAGGCAGTGGCCCAACCAACTGAGCCACCCAGGCGCCCCTGTCTGGTTTTCTTTAGTGCTACCAGTTTTTGTTTCATGTGTTTTGAAGCTCTACACTTATTTTGTATTATAATAATAGATACAACTCTTAGGTATTGTAACAATAGACAATATATCATCATAAAATGTCCCTCTCTCTGCTTATTAAACTTTTCTTAAATTCTGTTTATCTTTGATTAATATAGACACTCTAACTTTGTTATGCTTACAGTTCGCCATATATCTTTTTTGATACTTTGACCTTATTTATGTCTCTATAGTTAAAGTGAGGCTTTTGTAGCCAGCAAATGATTGGATCTTGCTTTTTTATCCAATCTGACAGTGTCACAATCTCTGCGTTTGAATTGGAGTGCTTAGTCAAGGGGCACCTGGTGGCTCTGTTGGTTAAGTGCCTACCTTGGGCTCAGGTCATGATCTCAGGGTCCTGGGATCCACTCCCACATGGACCTCTCTAATCAGCAGGGAGAATCAGCTGGGAGTCTTCTCCCTCTGACTCTCCCTCTCTACTGTCCCTCCCTCCCTGTCTCAAATAAATAAAATATTTTTTTAAAAAATGGAGTGCGAGGGGCACCTGGGTGGCTCAGAGGGTTAAGCCTCTGCCTTCCGCTCAGGTCATGATCTCAGGGTCCTGGGATCAAGGCCTGCATCAGGCTCTCTGCTCAGCAGGGAGCCTGTTCCCCCTCTCTGCCTGCTTCTCTGCCTATTTGTGATCTCTCTCTCTCTGTCAAATAAGTAAATAAAATCTTTAAAAAAAAAGAGTGCTTGGGCACCTGGGTGGCTCAGTGGGTTAAAGCCTTTGTCTTTGGCTCAGGTCATGATCTCAGGGTCCTGGGATTGAGTCCCACATCTGGCTCTCCACTCAGCAGGGAGCCTGTTTCCTCCGTTCTCTCTGCCTATTTGTGATCTCTCTCTGTCAAATAAATAAATAAAATCTTTATATAAATAAATAAATAAATAATGGAGTGCTTATTCAATTTAACATACTTTTTGATCTGATTGGATTTTGGTCTACCATTTTGTTATTTGCTTTCTATTTGTCTTATCTGTTTTTGTTCCTCTGTTCCTCTTTTCTCACCTTCTTTTGTGTTAACCAATTATTGGTAGATTGAATTTTAATTCCTGTATTTACTTTTCAGCTGTATCTCTTGGTACTATTTCTTCAGTAATTGTCCTAGGGATTATAGTCTTTATTTTATCATAATTTACTTAGAGTTAATGTTGAATTAATGGTAAATTTGAAATACAGGACCTCTGTGAAAATATGGTTCCACTTAACATTCACTCATTGTGCTAGTGTTTTACATATATATATATATATATATATATATATATATATATATATAATCTGTATGTGTTATAAACCAACTAATACTAGATTCCAAGTTTCTGGTCTTTTATGCCTGATTCATGATGAGATTTTGAATTTCAAACAACACTCAACAGTTATAACCTGACCCAACAAGGTCAAAACCAATTTCTCATTGCGCTAAAAAGAATCTGAAAAACATTTCATGTCTTTATTCCACTATAAAATCTAGTGATGGGGAAACCTGAGTAGCTCATTGAGGTTTATTCCTTGCCTCTGAAACAAGCATTTGGAATATTTAAATTTCAAAGGTGAAAGAGAATTTAAAATCTTCTTGTCAGCACTCTCATCTTGTACCCAAAGAGTAGCATCCAGATATGTAAAGGACAGACCTGAGATCACATGCATTCATTCATTTAGTAATTTACTGAAAAGGTCACCATTCATTGTAAAAGGATTTATTTAGTGCTTACCCTATTGCTGTTAATGAAGATACAAAAATGAGTAAGAACTACAAGGCATTGAATTGTACACTAAAACTGGTGAGTATTATGGTGGGTAATTTATTCCTTGGGTAAATCTGTTAAAAAAGTATGATCCAGTCCTTTCCATCAAGAAGATCAGAGTGTAATGGAAGTTTAAGACACACGTAGACAATCACAATAAGATGTGAACCTGCTGTAATGGACCTGTATGTTTTGCCACCAAACATTGGAGCCCCCTGGGGCTCAGGCTTGTACCTCTTATATTTTCTTTCCACAACCACTCCCTTTATGATCTCATTCAGTGTCATGGCTTTAAATATCAGTTGTCTGCTGATGACTCCCAAAATTTATATCTCTAGCAGATGTCTCTCCCAATTCCAGACTCACACATCCAACTGACAACTAGATATCTCTCCTTTTAAGGCTAATTAGCATCTCAAACTCAATGTCCAAAACCAAATTCTTTATTTCCCCCTCCAAATTTGCTCCTTCCACAACCTTCATCATCCCAATTCATTAACAACCCCATCTTTCTAGTTGTTCGGGCCAAAAAACCTTGGAGTCATCTTTGACTTGTTTCTTTCTGTCGTTTAATCCATCATGAAATCCTATTGATTCTATACTTAACATATATCTTGAATCTGACCACTTCCCACCACCTCCCCTGCTGCAATCCTGGTCCAAACCACCATCTTCTCTTGTCTGGATTATTGCCTTGTCCCTCAACAGTCCATATTCTATAAAGCAGAAGAACCTTTAGAAATGTAACTCAAGTTAAGTCAGTTTGCTGATCAAGTCTTCCAATGGTTTCCCATCTCCCTAGTTAATTCTACTCCTAGTTAAAGCTGAAGTCTTCAAAGGGGCCTCAATAAACCCATAAAAATCTGGGCTTCCATCTCCACTCTGTTATCTTTCTTATCTAGTCTCCACTACTGTTTTTTTTTCTGCTCACTCTGTTCCATGCACATGATCTTCCTTGCTATTCCTCAAATATTACTGTCAAGTTCTTCCTTCAGGGTCTCTAAACTTGCCATTCCCTCTACCTGGAGCTCTCTTCTTCAGCTATCCCCATTGCTCAATTCCTTACCTGCTTCATGTCTTTGCTTGGATGTCACCTTCTCCTGGAAGTCTCCCCTGATAACCCAACTTCAATCTGTAAGTGTCTCACTGGTACCCCGGTACCTCCTACTGCTCTTCTGACTCTATTTTTCCCATCAGCACTTATCTCCTTAAATATACCACATAAACAATTTACTTACTTGGTTCATTTTCTGTTTATTCTCAATAGGCCAAGAGCCTATAAGGCTTATCTGCGTTCATCACTGTTTTTGTAGCATCTAGAATGGAGAGGTATTCAAGAAAATGTTTGCATGAGTGTATCAATGTGCCTAGTGCTATTAGAGAAGAAAATGAGTGGGTTTTCTTCTGTGTCCAGGCCAGGTTTATTTGCTTGCTTGTTTGTTTGTGGGAGGGCTTTGATGGAGGAAAGGTTGCTAGATGTCAGAAGAATGTTAACTGTGCAAGTGATAGTTGAACTTAGCCTTGAAGGATGATCAGGAATTTTCTAAACATAGAAGATAGTGCAGAGCACTCTAGGTGGAAAGAGGAGCACGTGCAAAAGCAATATTTTACAAAAGCATGGCATGAGCATAAACTGTCAATAAGTATGACATAAGGGAAGAGTGGAGCAGGGAAAATGAATCAATGGGTCCAGAGAGAAGGTCTGGAGGGCTGATCAGAGCCAGCTAGGAAAGATGGAGCCAGATTAGACCTGGGTCTTTCCACTCCCTCTTTAGTGCCTTGTCCACAGCCTCAGAAAGACTCTTTTCAGCCTACAACTTATTTTTCCTCTGGGTATTATAGGTTGATACCCTTACCACCTGTGTTTCCTTTTATAAATAAATTATATTTATTAACCCCAAAGAGTGAGATTTAAGATGGGTGATTCTAAAAGTATGTACATTTTAAAAAACAAAAATCTGAAAGTGTTTATATTTTTGAGATAGATTATAGATTTTTAATTATTCAAATCCAAAAGACTGAAATAATCAAAATTTCTCAAGAAGTGACAGTTGGTGCCTGGTGCAAGCCTATTTTCACCCTCAATTTAGAGTTCAAAGTCTGTAGGAAAAAGAATGCCAATGATCTAACACAAAAATGGATATAAATTTGAGGGGGGATTGAAAAACGTCCACATAATTTTGGCAGTTGACAACTGACACTGGTATTATATTAATTATTATATATTCAAATTATTAAATTCAGCAACGAGGAGTAGGAAATTGTAGGTAGTGAACTGATCGTGGACTATCACATCGTTTTATTCTCAAAAGTGTTATTTCTTATACTTCAGTTTTTCTTAATTCCACTTGTATGGCTGATAGTCTTGCATCTTTTTGTTAGCTTTGTCAGGCTTAAATATTAAGCATTAAAAATAGGCAATAAGCAGAACAATTCTATTAATTCATTCAACAAATATTTGAGAGCCTATTATAAAAAAGGAACGTAATTTGGTTTTAGATTCCACATGACACGAAACAAGTAGTTATTTCTCCTTTCTTAAAATAACCATGAGGAACACATTGATCTATAGTGTGGAAATTAACCATTCAAATTAACTTGTAAATTTATAGTCTTATGTGATTAAGATGAAACAGTTGTGAGAATCCCCCAGGAGTCCTATGGAAAGCATATCATTTCCACTGACTTGTATGCACAACAATTGACTAAAATTTTGTTGGAAGCTGTATCAGCCTATGCTTAGCTTCAAACAACAGAAATACTTCTAAGATTCCTTACATCAGAGTGAGCTCAGCTTGCATCCAGCCCTTGAGAACCTGATACCACTCCAGCAAGACCTATTTTCTTTGTATAAACGTATATACTCATAGCACTTTTAAATTGCATTCCTTCCAATATGTAGCAAGAGCCACACAGATGGCTCTGACCTAGCAATTCTACTCCTGGGAACTTATCGAAAGGAACTAATTCCACAGAAGCAAAAATCTAGATGCACAAAGATTTTGTATTACAAGACCATCTATACCAACCCCAACCAGGAAGCAATCCAAGTTTCTACAAGAGGAAAATGATGTAAAAAGGTGCAGTCCATCAACAAGACGTCATATTACCAGATCATTTAAAGTCAGAACCATGAAGAGATTGCAGAAATGACAAAAATATTTTTGATAAACCTTGAGTGAAAAGGTAGTATTTTAAAAATGGCACTTACATTGTGATGATAAATATGTAAAAAGAGATGAGCCAGAAGGTTCATCTGGTTCATTCATGGAGGTTCATTCAGAAGGTTCATTCATGGAGGACCAGAAGATAAAATAGACAAAGGAAAATAAGTCTGTTAAGACAGAGGAGTTAGGACTTTGTTTTACTTCTTATAAACATTTCTCAACTTCTGTTTTACATCAACTTTTTTCTCTTTTAAGATTTAGTAAGTCATCTCTATACCAAGGGGGGGGCTTGAACTCATCTCCTCAAGATCAACAGTCACTTCCTGTACCGAGGACTGAGCCAGCCAGGGAACCCTGCATCAACTTTTCAACTAAAGATTATGTCATGAAGAATCAACTCCCACCAGGAGGATATATCCACAAAGATCACAAATAAAAGTGGGGTGTTTATAGAATAGACCCACTTGGGATCAGCTTCCTACTATCATCATCTCCGTAACTATCGTTATCTCCAACCCCTTGTGACTATATGGGAGATAAGGCCTTTGAGGAGGTGATTAAGGTGAAATGAGATCATGAGGGTGGAGCCCAGATTCCCCAGAACTGGCTTCTAAGAAGAGGAAGAGACACCAGAGGTCTCTCTCTCTCTCTCTCCCTGCCCTGTGAAGACGTGGGAAGAAGGCAGTCCTCTGCAGGCCAGGAAGAGGGCTCTCACTGGAACCCGGCCTGGCTGGCACCCTGATCTCAGACTCACAGCCTCCAGGACTGTGAGAAATAAATGTCTGTGCTCGAAGCCACCTGGTCTATGATATCTTGTCACGGAAGCCCAAGTAGACTAAGACACTAACCTCCAAGAACCATGTGGATTCTGTGGGCACAGCGTTCCAGGCAGACAGCATGGGTCCCAGGAACACAAGGTGCC
This sequence comes from Spilogale gracilis, assembly GCA_004023965.1. Lineage (NCBI taxonomy): Eukaryota > Metazoa > Chordata > Mammalia > Carnivora > Mephitidae > Spilogale > Spilogale gracilis. The sequence continues at coordinate 239,636 of PITA01000443.1, read as the reverse complement.
CCTGCCCTAACTGCCAAATGTTCAGCTTGGGGGACAGGTCCAGAATCAGTAATCGAAATGTAAGTTCTGTCAGCTGTGGCAGCTCTTCATACACGAAGGATATTCAGAAATCAGATGCTTTCATATGGAAACCTGACAGCACACTGGATACCGATGGACACAAGCACTCATCCAAGAAAGAGTTCTCCAACTCCAGCTGTGTGTCTGTTGAGCACATCGGTGTGGGGGATATAGCAGGAATCAGAACAGACCTTTGTGACTCCCTGTGCTCAGAGAGCTGATCTTCTACGGGGGAAACACAGGTGATCAAAGAACAGAGTAAGTGAAAGGTATGATATGCTAGATGGTGGTAAGTGCTAAGGAGGAAAATAAGGCAGCAAGGGGGCTAGAGAATGAAGGGTGATTTCCAATAGGGAGGTTAGGGGAAGTCTCACGAAGAAAGTGCCAGTAGAATAAAGACCAGAAGGAGGCAAGGGAGGGAGCCATGAGTACATCAGCAAAAGAACATTCCAGAATAACAGAAAGGTAAAGGTCCAGAGATGTGCTGGAAAATTGCCAGGAAGGGTGGTATGGCAAAGAAGAGAAGAAACAAGGGGAGAGAGATGAGGGGCAGTACAGATCACTGTCACGCAGAGCTCCTGGAACTTTTATTGACCTGGCCTTCTCTACTGAGCAGAGCCGGGGGCTTTTTACGTTGTTACCTAGTCTCTCTGGCTGTTGTGTGGGCAGCGCTTCTACAGAGTAAAGCATTGGAAAACATGCTGTATGGGCTTCCCGGGCCTGCCCTCACCGATTACTACAAGCTGGTGGCTGAAAACAAGAGAAATTGATTCTTCCATGTTTCTGAAATCAAGGTATCTGCAGGGTTGGTTTCTTCCGGAGCTTCTGAGGGAGAATGTACCTCATGCTTCTCTCAGCTTCTTATGGCTACAGCAATCCCTGGCATTCCTTGACTTGGAGCTATTATCACTCTAATCTCTGCTTCTGGCTTCATGGGGCGCCTCTCTCTCTCTTTTCTCTCTCTCTCTCTCTCTCTCTCTCTCTCTCTCTCTCTCTCTTTGTCTGTGTCCGTGTGTCAGTGCGTGTGTATGTCTCTCTGTCTAAAACTCTCTCCTTTTTCTTATAAAGACACCAGTCGCTGGATTTAGGGCCTACCTTAATCCAGTATGATCTCTTCTTAGCTAATTACATCTACAAAGACCCTATTTCCAAGTAAGGTCACATTGGTAAGTTCCAGATGAACATGAATTTGGGGGATAGTTAGACCATTTGCTATGCATACCTATCACTAAAATACTATGTTTAAAGATACGATCTGAAAAATGAGGCTTTTTTTTTTTTAGATCTGTTCCTACAGTTTATAGGAAGGAAAACCCCAAGTGAAGTGCAAGTTGATCCCTTAGCAAGATAGAATTGGCTATAAACAAAGTATATATAAGAAGGCCAAAGTTCAGGGCACCTGGGTGGCTCAGTTAATCCTCTGCCTTGGGCCCAGGTTATGATCCCACAGTCCAGGGATCGAGGTCAGCATTAGGCTTTTTTCTCAACAGTGAGTCTGTTTCTCTCTCTCCCTCTGTCCCTCCACCTGCTTACTCTCTCTCTCTCTCTCAAATAAATAAATAAAATCTTTTAAAAAAGGAGAAGAAGAAGGCCAAAGTCCAGGCCAAAATCCACCACCCAGAGTAGCAGTAAACTTAACCTGTAAACACAGATTTGAAAAGAAAACAAAAAAGACCTTGCCACAAAACTGCTTTCGGTAATAGTGGTTTTAGCCCCAGCTCTGGGAAGTGAATGGCCAGGTGGTCCAGCCGGTCTGCGCTTTGGCATCTCCAGTAGAAAGGCAAGGGAAGGGCCACAAAGATCTGCCTGGTGGCTTTTTTTTTTTTTTTAAGATTTTTATGTATTTTTTTGTCAGAGACAGCGAGAAAGAGAACACACACAAGCAGGGGGAACGGCAGGCAGATGGGAAGCAGTTTCCACATTTTTCTATGGCTGTGTCTACCTCAGAAAAAAGCCATGGAACCTTTCTGGGGAATGTACTGAGTACCTGAGGCTACTTCACAACCATGAGCTCGGGATGTCTGGTGGTCTTCTGCAGGGCCTGCACCTCCATCCCTCCTACCCAAAGACTGCCCACCCGATACCCAACCATATTCCTGCCCCCTTCCTGTTCACTGTGGCATACAGAGTGTTAGTAGGGTCACACGTGAAATCAAATGCCCTCCTCCAACATGGCTCTGTGCCCAATCCAAGACACATTAAGAGAGTCACCCCAGCAAGCCTCTATGAGCAGCATCAGTAGACGATCCCTGCTCCTGTGCCCAAATTTTGGGCATTCCAAGACTAAGGCTTGACTGAGTGCAGAATAAGTGTGAAAGCCCAAATATAAAGAAAGGGAGCCACTTTCACTGAAAAAAGGTTTTGTCTAGCATTTCATTATGGTCCAGCCTCTTCTGCCATTCTTTCTGGTTCCCTGCTTTTTTCATTTAAATGGTAGCATTTAAAAACACTGTTGTAGCCAAAGAAAACAAAAACACAATTTGAAAAAAATACATGTACCCCATGTTTGTTGCAGCATAATTTCCAATAGCCAAGGTATGAAAGCAACCTAAATGTCCATCCACAGATAAAAGGATAAGGAAGATGTGTTCTATGAGTACAATGGAATATTATATAGCCATAAGAAAGGATGATATCTTGCCATTTGCAACAAGATAGTTGGAGCTATAGGGCATTATACTAAGTGAAATAAGTCAGACTGAGAAAAACACTATCATATCATTTAACTTATATGATTTCACTCATATATGTGGAATCTAAAAAACAAAACAAATGAATAAGCAAACAAAATGCAAAATCAGACCTATAAACACAAAGAACAAACAGATGGTTGCCAGAGGGCAAGTGTGTTGGGGATGGGCAAAATGGGTGAGGGGGAATGGAAGATACAGGCTTCCAGTTACGGAATGAGGGAGTCCAGGAATAAAAGGCACAGCATAGTCAATAGTATAATAACATTGCATGGTGACAGATCGTTGCCACACTTGCGAGCGAGCACGGCATGACAAATACTGAAAGAGAATCACTATCTTATGCACCTGAAACTAATGTAACATTCTGTGTCCGCTATACTCAAATAAAAAATAATTCAAAAAATAAAAGCCATAGGGGCGCCTGGGTGGCTCAGTTGGTTAAGCGACTGCCTTCAGCTCAGGTCATGATCCCGGAGACTGGGGATGGAGCCCCACATCGGCTCCCCGCTCGGAGAGAAGCCTGCTTCTCCCTCTCTCACTCCCCCTGCTTGTGTTCCCTCTCTGGCTGTGCTTCTCTCTGTCAAATAAATTAAATCTTTTTTAAAAAAAAAATAAAGGCCATAGAAAAGAAACACTGTTGTACACCTTGCTTTTTCATCTCACTTTACTGATGTGTATTTTACATATCATATAATTCATCCGCTTCTAGTGTACGATTCAATGATTTTTTTGGCAAGTTTCCAAATTGTGCAGCCATAACCATGAATCAGTTTTTGAAAGTTTCTGTCACCCCAATAAGATCTCTCCTGCCCTTACAGTTAACCCTTTCCATCTCTGCCCCCAACCCCTGGCAACCGCTCTTGCCTCCTGATTGGCGGCTAATGATAAAGTAAATCTTGGTACTGTCATCACAGGCTAAACAGACTTGGGCAGTTTCCTTCCCATGTGAGGGAGCTGGCATTTTCACAGTGGCTGCCTTTATGGTCTAAGCCCAGGGGCAGGAGTAATGGTGAAAGTGAAGGTTGGGGGAGGGGAGAAGGAAGCTATGGTTGGCACGCTGACCTCGCTGGAATAGTTAGTCCCTCGCCCCCAAACCACAGCACGCCGACCGACTCCTACACCAGCTCTACCCAGAACAACTTTTTCAAAAACCTAAAAGTGAAATTTGCAGGAAAAATGACTACATGCCTCAGTCTTAAATTTACCGTAACTTTTAAAAAAATAAATTATATTTGTAAATCCCGGGTTCTTTCAACCGAAAAAGTTTTTTGTAACTAAAAAAACAAAAGCTGCGATAAAATAAGACATCACCATGCTCAGGTACGCAGGCAGATGCCTGCCACTGACAAATTGGAGGTTTTGTTTTAAAGGAAGCAATGCCAGAATAAACACCAGAAGCAAAAACCATGGGGGCGCCTGGCAGTTTCAGCCACTAGAGCATGTGACTCTTGATCTCGGGGTCTTGAGTTCGAACTCTATGTCGGGGGCAAGGTAGAATGTACACACACACAATTTTTTTTTTGAAACACAGAGAGGTATTTCAGCCTCCACTGTCCTCTGTGCTCCATGAGAGGAGGAACATAACAGATGCTCAATTAACATTTGCTTAAAGAATGAATCAATGAATGAGGGCTATTAAGTCCTAAGCACTATGCTAGAAACTGGGGACCAAAAATGACAAGGCTGTGATGTCAAGAAATCTAAATACAATGGAGATACAGGCACAGAAACAAATAATTTCTATGTAGTTTGATAGCCAATAGAAGTAACTTCAAAGTGTAGAGCTAACTCAGAGTGAGCAGTAAATAGGGGAAACGATTAGGGAGACTTTGCATATGCTCCTATTCTTCAGGTGAACAATGACAAAGGACGGTATTCTAGGAAATAGGGTATACAAAGGAAGGAAATAGTTCGGAGTGACTACAGCAGAGAATGTATCAAGATAGGTTTTCCACTGCAGCTATCGTATACAGTGCGAAGAGTAACGAGGTCTTGGGTGAGGTCAGATGTGGGAAGCAAGAAACAGTTTGATGGTCAAGTTCATGAGGGTTGGTGGGAAACCAGCACTGGGCACAGTGCAAATGGTCTCCCACAGAGAACAGACTAGATGATGTGAACAGCAGTATGTGGAATAATGGAGCAAATCTCTTGCACCAATTCTTAGTGCTGAGCACGTAGGCAAGTGGGAATGGTAGAAGTCATAGTTTGTTATTTGTTTGTTTTTAAATATTTATTTTTTTATTTTAGAGAGGCGGTGGGGGAGAAGCAGAGGGAGAGGGGGAGAGAGAGAATCCCAAGCAGACTCCCTGCCAAGTGCAGAGCCCGAGGTGGGGCTCGATCTCACCGCCCTGAGACCATGACCAGAGTTGAAATCAAAGAGTCAGATGTTTCACTGACTGAGCCACCTAGGCGCCCCTAGAAGTCATAGTTTGGATGGAATATGGTGGCACATGAAATTGTATATGAATTCTGAGATGGGTAGGAGGGTGCACCAGAGAGAAGTAAAAGAATATAAATGATCTTCAAATAGTCAATATACTGTGGAGAGGAGAGGAGATGGGTAAGTGACTTGGATGTAGACTTGGATGAATTTAGACAGAGTCCCCCAAACCTGGGGGAAGGGAAAAAAAAAATACTCAAACTGTAAGTCAAGTATCCGGGCTGTTAGGGCAGCGGGGTCAGGATAGATTGGCATCCTGTCAGATGGGCAGAGTGATCTTTGAGTAAAACGCACTCCTCTCTTGAAGAAGTCAGCAATCAAGGTAAAAAGCGTAGAAGGCACTGCCTCCTACCACACCCTGGGCAATCTTTAGTGGACTCTGAATGGGCAGAGAGCAGCTTCTACTCCTAAGCTGCAGAGACATTATCAGCACCTTGCGGTGGTCCTTTGGCAAAAGGGATGTGGTCCATACACTCCTATGCGGAGTACTTGACAGCCGCTTCTCGGCGTTGGCCAGGATTCAAGACTATGTAGAGTGGTGGAGAACTGCGCAGACCAGAGCACCATGAATATCTGAATCATTGCTTTCCACTATCAAAAGTTATGCAAAATGCTGGTCATTAACCCATAACAGAAGGAAATACCTTTCTTGCCAGTGGAGAATTCAGTATGACTTGGGTTAGGATGCAGAGATTTAGAACTGGGTGCCAGAGCATGACTCTTAGCAGTGGGGTACTAAGGAAAAGGGCAAACAAAAATCTCGGACTCCGGCAATCGTGAACTTGGGGAGAAAGGGACAGTCGGAGGTATCAGGTTCGAAGCAGTGGATGGAGAGAGCAAGAACCAGATTAGAATGGAAGTGGGGACCAGGAAGATTCCCTGAGACCATGGTATGCAGAGAAAGGAGCCTGTTATTGAGACCTGTGGGCTGGTCCAAGCACAACGTTGAGACCTGTTTTTGAATGCCACTGATTGAAGTCCTCACCCCCACCCCTCCAGCAACAAAAAAGCGGAGGTTCTCACCACATATTTGAGGCTTGGAAAACAAACCTATATATATATATATATATATATTTTTTTTTTTTTGAGAGAGAGAGAGAGAGAGTGCTCTCTCTCTCTCAAAGGGGATGAGAGGGGATGCTTTAGAGACACAAGCAGGGGGAGGGGCAGAGGGACAAGCAGACTCCCCAGTAAGCAGGGAGCCCGAGGCGGGGGCTCCAACCCAGGACCCTGGGATCATGACCTAAGCTGATGGCAGCCGCTTAACCCACTAAGCCACCCAGATGCCCTCAAAATATTTTTTAAAAAACATCCTAAGAGATCTCACTAGAAAGATATGGAGAATCGTATCAAAAACCTTTTAACTTATTTTGGAAAAAAACAGTATGAAGCAAATTGTATATTTCTATTCAATGTAGTTCTAATTCCAGTGAGTAACTTCATTGTCAACAAATCTTTGTAATGGTCTTTCTAAGGTTCCAAGTTAATAAATCCCTCTAGGTTGGTCATTACAATACAGACCTGGCCAAGATGTGTCTGAGTCAAGATCTAGGCTTCCAGAGTAGTCAAATCAAATAAACAGTCCCCTCGCAGATTCTTTCATAAAGGTTTGTTTTGTTTTGTTTTGTTTTCTTTGGGGGGGGGGGCAGAGCTGGGCATGCCTCTTTCCATCTATCACCAAAACAACTTGCAGACAAGATAATCACTTGGTTCCTTTGATGTGAGAGAACTAATCATGAACGGTTCTGCTTTTGTGTGGACATACCTCCTAGGAAAGAAAGCCATCAAGGATGGCGGGGGGGGGGGGGAATGGAGAAAGGCAACTCAATGGATATATCAGTGTCTCACTGCACAAAAGAGAAGCAGGACTTCACTAGGAGGGCGAGGTGCGGTGGTGCTGAGAGTTGGTGGTGTGAGGGCATTTGCCTTCTTTCAGCCTTGCTAGAGCGCACACCAGCAATGGTATTTTATTTTTGAAATCCCACCCGCTCTGGAATTCCAGCAAAGGTTCCCTGCAGATCATTGTGCGCTCCTGGACCCCACAGGGCTGACGGGAGAGGTATGCTGGACCCCAGATACCACTATTTTTTTTTAAGATTTTATTTATTTATTTGACAGAGAGATATCACAAGCAGGCAGAGAGGCAGGCAGAGAGAGCAGAGGAAACAGGGTCTCGATCGCAGGACCCTGAGATCATGACCTGAGCAGGAGGCAGAGGCTTTAACCCATGGAGCCACCCAGGTGCCCTTTTGTTTTTTCCTCATAGATTATTTAGCAAACTATTCACAGAAGTAAAAAAATTTAAAACTCTATGAAAATTGGGGCGCCTGGGTGGCTCAGTGGTTGGTTGCCCCACATCAGGCTGCCTGCTCAATGGGAAGCCTGCTTCTCCCTCTCTCACTCCCCCTGCTTGTGTTCCCTCTCTCGCTATATTTCTCTCTGTCAAATAAATAAATAAAATCTTAAAAAAAAAAAAAACTATGAAAATTATTCTGAGTTCTGACTTAATGTACTCAAATACCTTTTTCCCCCATATATAATAGTCTTAGAAATGAAAACTCAGCTGAAGCTTCAACTAGTTGATCCTTTGGCATTCGGAGAAGTCCTTATTCAGGGGCCCCTGGGGGGCTCGGTTGGTTGAATGTCTGTTTTCTGCTCATGTCATGGTCCCAGGGTCCTGAGATGGAGCCCCAAATTGGGCTCCTTGCTCAGTGGAGAGCCTGTTTCTCCCTCTTCCTCTACCTTCCAACCCCCATCTCCTCACCCCCAGCTTGTGGTCTCTCTCTGTCTCTCTCTCTCTCTCTCTGTCTCTCTCAAGTAGAGAAATAGAATCTTAAAAAAAAAAAGAGAAAAAGAAGTTTTGATTCAGACAGAAGAGAAAGGCCCTCGCTCCACGCCAACGCAGCCAAGGCTGCTCCCCGTCGGAGGGCTCCTGCTGTCACTGTTTTAGGCTCTAACTGAAGACAAGATGTGCTGCCCCGTGGAAAAGGGGCAACGCCATACTTTGGCACATCTGCCCTTTTAGAATGTTCCCCAAACGTTAACAGCTGCAGCTGGGCCTGCCAAGGGGATGCTTTAGAGACACAAAAAGCCTTTCATTACAGCCCTCAATGCTATTTGTGATGTTCGGATTCCTATGTTGTTACTGTTATTCTTGAAGGTTGCTTTTTGTTTGGAACGCTAGTGAAAACTTGGGGATATCTTTTCCTTAGATCAAAGTTATTTTGTGCACATGGACGGCGCTGCATAAGTACAGTAAACATAGCTTTGGCACACACCGTCTTCCAGATGGGCTGGGAATGCCTGAGCTATTCAATACCATCCCACATTGTTAATAAATGACCTATACAGTGTCTTATATTTTAGTGTTATATCCTTCCAACTACAAATCTTCCTCCTCCTTTAAATGTGAAGATTTTCTTTAATCCTATTTCTTAATTAAAAAAAGAAACTATTAGGGAGATAAAAAGTTCAGCATTTTTGAGTGTATGCTTCAGGGATATTGATTTATTCCCTTTGGACCCCTTGGTGATATAAATGAAAAAGGATATCAAGCCAACTTACAAGTTAGCAGGGTTTTTTCCCCTCTTAGGCTTCTGTGCAATCAATTAGGACAACAGAGAAGCCTTTCATGAAAGTACTATCTTCAGGCTTACCTTCATGTTCTTTTATCTTACCATAACACGTTGGTTTGTAATTTCTTTTTTCTCCTTCAATCATGTAGGTTAGTAGCCAATCAAAAGGCAAAGAGAATTTCTCATATTAAGACTATAATGGTTTTCACATGAGTTTCAAAGTTTAGCTTTAATTCAAGAAAAAAATGTCACTGTATAAGCTCCCCCCCTCAAACCACAGTTAGTATTATAATTAATTTCCCTGATTTCAATCTACCAATAAATTATGTTGAGTCCCTGATGGGGTCTTAGCAGTACGCAACATGTGATTCGTCTTTTGAGCCTGATGGATATCAGGGATCTGTCAACAAGGGTCTGGGTAACTAGTGGGAGAAATTAAGCAGACGAGTGTGAAAGCACACTTTGACCAAGCTGGCACTCAGGTGTAAGAGCATCATCTGCCGTCAGATGGATACTTGGGGGCGGGGGGAGGGGGGAGCCTATTTTGTATTGCCAAACAAATTAGCAAGCAAATTAGGGAAGTGATTCTTAGCTATTGATTTTTGGTTCTGCAGCGGAGGCCATATGTGCCTTTCTTCAGTCTCCTGGCTCTCCTTTCCTTCGAGGCTGGGAGCATTAGGGACCCACAGCCTTCAGCAAGGTCTTTCTCACAGAACTGCCCTCAGCAGAAGGCCGCCATCACCCCCAAGGTCATGCTCCCTCCCTGAAAGCAGCCTTCATCCAAAGACTGGTGGATTAGGGAGAGGATACTCGAGGCCACAGGCCCTTGCCTGAGTCAGGATCACTCAGAAGGACCATCCCTACTCCACAGCACCCACACAACCTGAATGTGTTGCCATTATATCACTCTTTTCTCTGGGCAACATTATGTCCTTCACTCCCTGGTAAGTACTGACTGCCCGGGCACTTGCCAGTACATTTGCCAATATCTTTCCTGCATGCAAATCTGTCTCAATCTGATTTCTAGGGGACCAGCCATGAGCAGCTTCAAACGCTGATATAATGAAACCAGAAGGCTTGGGTTTGGGTCTTGCTTCTACCACCATGAGGAGTCCCCTTTCTGGAGCTTCCTTTGAAAGGAATGGTTGCATCAGGCCTCCAAATTAAGGTATCTTTAAAAGTCTGAGATTACTGTCACAGTAAGCGCTAAATCTTGACTGTTCTAAAAATTATAATATCAATTGAAAATGCAGAACCAAAAATCAATAGCTAAGAATCACTTCCCTAATTTGCTTGCTAATTTGTTTGGCAATACAAAATAGACCCCCCCACCAAGTATCCATCTAACAGCAGATGATACTCTTACACATGATTTTTTAAAAGGTTGTATTTATTTATTTGAGAGAGAGAGCACGAGAAGGAGGAGGAGCAGAGGGAAAGAGAGGATCTCAAGCAGCTCACGCTGAGCACAGAGCCTGCTGTATGGCTCCATCTCAGGACCCGGAGATCATGACCCAAGCTGAAACCAAGAGTCGGACATCCAACTGTCTGAGCCACCCAGGTGCCCTCTTGTCAACCATTTCTATGCGGAGTTTCATTCCACAGTTTTTATCTCCTTTCTTGTCTCTGTCCAGCTTTGCTGGAGCAGAGGTAGGTCCATTCAAATAGCTCCTCTCCTCTGGAACCAGGCTAGGGAGTGCAGACAAGCTTGCCCACACCCATCGACAGCAGTCATGTATTTCAGAAGCAAGCAATATTGTGTTTGTATTATTAAATGGTGAATGTAAGGAATTTTTTTTTAAAGATTTTTTTATTTATTTGACAGAGAGAAACACAGCCAGAGAGGGAACACAAGCAGGGGGAGTGAGAGAGGGAGAAGCAGGCTTCCCACTGAGCAGGGAGGCTGATGTGTGACTTGATCCCGGGTCTCTGGGATCATGACCTGAGCCGAAGGCAGTTGCCCAACCAACTGAGCCACCCAGGCGCCCCGAATGTAAGGAATTTTTAAGGAAAAGGGGACTCCTTTAAAACAATTTAATAAAGATACTATGGAAAGAATTAGAGGCAATTTATTAAATTAAATATATCTACCTCATTAAGATATATGACTTCACTACTTAAAGTCCCACATCCTTTGGGTGTTGTTTAATACTCTTAGATGGCTGTTTTGATGTTCTTATTACTCAACTCATTGCAATGCGGGTACTTGCATTAACTGTCCACCTTGGTAGGTGCTTTGGGAGAACTTAAACTCTCTCTGGGGTGCCTGGGTGGTGCAGAGGGTTAAGCCTCTGCCTTCGGCTCAGGTCATGATCTCAGGGTCCTGGGATTGAGCCCCACATCGGGCTCTCTGTTCAGCAGGGAACCTGCTTCCCCCTCTTTCTCTGCCTGCCTTTCTGTTTATTTGTGATCTCTCTGTCAAATAAATAAATAAAATCTTTAAATAATTAATAATTAAATAATTAATTAAACTCTCTCTGAAGGAGGCATGGCGTTAGCTCCTGCTGCTAGCTCCAGGACATTCTTGACCTTAGGATAAAGGATTTTTGTTTTTGTTTTTTTAAATAAATTCAGTTTGGCTCTCTATTTCCCTCTTCCTTTCTTGGCTCTTCCCTCCCGCACACACTTCCTGCTGCGTCTCCTACGTAATGACAGTCTCTGGGCCTGGATTTGACTGCTGTTACCGTCATGGCTCCAACTCTCTTCCTATCTGCGGGCTTCACAACTTGCTTGCCCCAGTGCTGCCCAGCTCACTGTCCCCAGTGCCCATTTGGGCATTTAGGCTGCCTCCTCCTGGTGGTATGTGTGTGGGGGGGGTTATGTGGAGGTGTTCTGAGGTGAGGCGTGGTCTAGTGTGTGGGTGCAGTGGGGAAGTGAGGTAAGATGTGGGATGGGAGGAGTGGGGAGGTGTGAGGAGATGTTTTACGATGAGGTGTGGTGAGGAGGTGAGGTAAGACGTGGGATGGGAAGGGATGGGAAGGTGTGAGGAGGTATGCTACGGTGTGGGGAGGTGTTATGAGTAGAGGTGTGGTATGGTGAGATATGGGGAGGTATGCTGAGGTGTGGCAGGGTGTGGTGAGCTGTGTTTCTTTTTTTTCCAAACACACTCCATGCACAGTCAGAGGAACTATAACCTGCATAGGAAAATTTATCATTGGCCAAAAAGGCCTAGCTTTCTGGTAATACTGTCTAGTTACTGCTTGACCCTGGAAAGCAAACACATTCTGTATGTAATTTATCTCCCTAACACAGGAAAGTGGCCCGGATCACTTGCCACCTGACATGCAAACCATCAGTAGCCCCTTGCTGTTCCTCTACTGCTTCACAGGAGGTGTGTGTGGACTTTTCTTAAAAGCTTTTGGAGGGAATCTTTGGAAAAGGTTTTCTAAAACTGTTACATGAAAAGAAAGTAAAGACACTTAAAAACTGACATCAAGCTCTATGTATCTCCCCAAGCTTCTTTCCACCTTAGGTTTCCTCATTCAGTCACTGCCTGTCTTACTCATTTCCCACCACCTGACTCCCAATCCCACACATTCATATGATTTGTAAGTCAAAAGGTCAAAATCAGTCTTTAAGACAGTTTTTAATCTTTAAAATTTTTTAAAAGACTTAAATTTTTTAGAGCAGTTTTAGTTTTACAGGAAAATAGAGGGGAGGTACAGAGATTTCCCATATATCCCCTGTCCCTACGCACATATAGGCTCCCCCATTATCAGCATCCCTCACCAGCATGGTATATTTGTTGCAACTGATGAACCCATCATTACCACCCAAAGCCCATAGCTTACCTGAGGGTTCACTCTTGGTGTTGTATATGATGTATTCTATGGGTTTGGACAAATGTTGACAACATTATAGTAGCATTCAGAGTTTTTTCACTGGCTTAAAAACCCTCCATATTCTGCCTATTCATCCTTCCCCTCCCTCCCTTCCCCAGCCACCACTGATCATTTTACTACTGTCTCCATAGTTTTTCCTCTTCCACAATATCAGATAGTTGGGATCACATAGAATGTAGCCTTCTCAGATTGGCTTCTTTCACTTAGTGATGTGCACTTAAGATCCCTCCACGTCTTTTCATGACTTCATAGCTCATTTATTTTTAGTACTGAATAATAGTCCATTGTCTAGATGTAACAGAGTTTATTTATTCACTCACCTACTGAAGGCCATCCTGGCTACTTCCAAGTTTGGGCAATTATAAACAAAGCCACTCTAAATAGCCATGTTCAGGTTTTGGCATGGAAATAAATCTGCAACTCCTTTGAATAAGATACCAATAAGCCAGATTGCTGAATTGTATGGTAAGGGTATGTTTATTTTTGTAAGAAAGTGCCAAACTGTCTTTCAAAGTCTTTGTACCACTTTGCCTTCCTGCCTGCAATGAATAAAACATCCTGTTGCTCCATAACTTTGCCTACATTTGGTGTTAGCGTTTTAGACTATGACCATTCTAAGAGGTGTGTAGCGGTGTCTCACTGTTTTGCTTTGCATTACATTTAATTTTTAAATCATTTCTCTTCCTGGTTTCTCTATAGATATGTTTTATTTCACAAAACAAAAAGACTTTAAAATAATCTTTAACATGATTGAATAAAAGATGATGTTTGATTGTTGAAAGCCTGACTCAACACTGGAACAGTACATATTTATTATCTATCGAACCACAAAACATCCATCAGGCACTTTGGCATCTGGACCTTAGGCTTTGTCTTCATTCCAAGGCCTGTCATTGACCTAGGTAGCCTCCCTCTCAATATAATTGACCTACTAGCACCGTGGCCTCACCTAGTTCAGATAAGGTTATCAAGCTAGGCAACTTTATGCTAAGATCTACCTCTGTTCCTATTGGCTGTATGACCTTACACAATTATCTCCCCTAGAGCCTTGAAGTCTTATTGCTCCATGGGAAAATAAACAAATAAATAAATAAATAAATAAATAAATAAATAAGCCTTGTGGCTCCATTGCCTGGACCAGTCCAGTCATAACTCCAGTCTGATCTTTGCCCCCATGACCAGTCAGTCAATCAGCATATATGGTGCAAATTAACACAACTAGAAATTTATGACCTCCAACTACAGACAGATCCTTCACAATGCTGTATAGTCATCCTATGGGTCTTTAAATCAACCCCTTCACCTTAACTTTCTAAATAATGCTTCCAAACTTTCACCACTCTCCTCATGACTCCTTCCTACAAACCTTCACTAGATGGGAACTCCCTCAATCTTTTAACCTCCCTCCACCCAACTGCAGACTTATTTTCACTTACACTAATAATTTCCTCCTTCCATCTCACTTGAGAGTGTATTCTAATACCTGATCAAAGTTACCCTGGATGCCATCCTTTCTTATTTTTTTTGATGCTTTCATCTTCTCACTTATGAATTTTATATTGTAACCTCAATCTTCCTCTCTCTACTGCTCTCTTCCCTTAGTCTATGAACATCCTGAAGCTTTTTATCTTTAAAGAGAAAGAAAGGCCTCTATCTTCTACACCAACACTTTCTCTTTTCATTCACAGGCAACCTTCCTCAAGGATCACTTTGTGAAGCCATCACTGCTTCTTTACTACCCTCCCCATTTACTACTTTACCGATTTGCATCTGGCTTCCATTCCCATTCGAATAGTGAAGCTACCTCAGCAGAAGGTAAAGGTGACCTCCGTATCACCCAATCCATTATAGAACTCTTTTACTTTGGTAAACATGCCATCTGTGGGTCATTGACCACTGGCCACACTTCCTTCTTAAGTTACCTCTTCTTTGGCACCTGTGACATCACACTGCTGGTTCCTAACCTACCTCTGCTGAGTTCTCAGTCTTCTCTCTCTAACCATTATATGCTTCTAGTCATTTGGACTCTGCCCTCACCTTTTCTCCTCATTTCATTCTCAATTTTGTTTGGTGATCTCATCCAACTTGCAGCTCCAATTCCACTCATAATCTGATGATTTCCTCAAATATTTGCCTAGATATCCCAGACATCCCAGAGCTCTTCTGAGCCCTAGGACAACAGATCCCCTTTGCACATTTCCCCCTGGAGGCCACACAGATGTATCAAATTCAACATGCGCTATAAAATCTTCATCCCCACCCCCAATCCCACCCCATACCTGCCCCTTCTGGGCTCTTGTCTTATTGGGCCATACCACAGAAGCCAAAAATCCGAGTATTGTTCTTAGTTCCTTATTCAAATCCTCTCTTTTCTTCCATTCTCAATTAGCAAAACCCTATTCCCTTTGTTTCCTGAATCTCTTGAATTTGTCTCTTTCTCTTCAATCCCTCAACTACTGCTCCATCATCTATAATCTGGACCCGTGCACCTGATCCTGCCTCATTCTTTCCAATCTATCCTTTGTAAAGCCACTAGCAACTCCTGTCCCTTTTTTTCTTAATTAACATAGTTCTCTTTCTTTGTTAAGGTAACTTTCCAAATAGCATATCAATCTTCGGTTTAGAGTCTTTAAGTGAGAGGAACATGGCCAGAGGATAGTAAAGTTATATAAATTAATTTCAATAATTTTATTTTAATCTATAATCTCTGTTAAGTTTATAATAAAAAATATTTGAACATTTTATTTATTTATTTTTCAAGATTTTATTTATTCATTTGACAGAGAGAGAGAGCCAGAGAGAGCACAAGCAGGGGGAGTGGCAAAGGGAGAAGCAGAGTCTCTGCTGAGCAAGGAGCCCGATGTGGGACTTGATCCCAAGGCCCTGGGATATGACCTGAGCTGAAGGCAGACGCTTAACTGACTAAGCCACCTAGGCACCCCTACAGACATATAGTTGATACAATGCTACATTACTTTCACGTGCATTAAATTTATAATTTTAAAATATCAGGACATTTATTAGAGGGATGTGCAGAACCTCCATTCTAGATCCTCTTTCTCAAAATCAGGCAAGATAACATGGCCTTCAAGTTATAGCTAAAATCAAAACCACAAGAAAGAACATGTGTTGGCAAGGTTGGGGAGAAAAAGGAACCCTGTCCACTGTTGGTAGAAATGCAAACTGGTGTAGTCACTGTGGAAAACAATACGGAGGTTCCTCACAAAGTTAAAAATAGTACTACCCTATGATCCAGTAACTGCATGACTGGGGATTTACCCAAAAAATACAAAAACACTAATTCAAAAGGATATATACACCCCTCTGTTTACTGCAGCATTATTTATAATAACCAAATTATGGAAAGAGCCCAAGTAGCCATGGATAGATGAGTGGATAAAGCAGATGTAATATATATATAATGGAATGTTACTCAGCCATAAAAAAGAATGAAATTTGCCCTTTGCAACAACATGCATGGATGCTAAGCAAAACAAGTCAGAGACAGACAAACATCATATGATTTCACTCGTATGTGGAATTTAAAAAACAAAACAAACTAACAAATGACAAAAGAGAGAGGGAAACAAACCAAGAAACAGATGCTTAAGTATAGAGAACACACCAATGGTTACCAGAGGGGAGGTGGGTGGGGGGATGCAGGAAATAAAAAAAAATGAAAAGGGTCAAGGAGTGTGCTTTGGATGAGCACTGGGTGATGTATGGCATTTATTATATTATACACTTGAAACTAATATAACATATGTTAGCTATACTGAAATTAAAATTAAAAACTTGAAAAAAAGAACGTGCCATTGCCAGTCTGGTAAGATAGATACTATATATCTATGAAATCTAGTGCTCAAATCAAACAATAAAAATGTTAATTTCACTTACACAACATTTTAAAGTTCTCCCCATATTATGGGAGAAATAAAAAAAAAGGAATCAGTTTTTCTTTCTGTCAGTACTTTTCTTATGCCAGTACCCAGGTGCCTCTCACTTCTGGATTCTGAGGTGAGAGAATTGGTTTTACAATTGAAATGCCTAGGAAATAGAGTGGAGGGCAGAGCAGCAGATTTTGTATTTACTTGCTTGATTCTTTCTCTCCATTCCTCCCAATTCTTAGGTCTAGGGAGAGAAGGAAACTGGCAGCAGAAGTACCTGAATCCATGCTTATCATACATATATATGTCTGCAACATTTTTTTTCTAGGTCCAATAACAGTTTTTCTTCCTTAGGAACAAAGACATATGGGAAAGAAACTGCAAAAGGAAACATAAGCATGGACAACAAAAGACACTGGTGTGTGTGTGTGTGTGTGTGTGTGTGTGTGTGTGTGCGCGCACTCGTGCGCTAGATGGATGGCAGGCTCCATGGTGAAGCTGGTCACGCCCAGTTTCTCGGATCAATGTTTGCCCCTTCCCCATGTGCCCGTTACATAGGTAGAGGGTGGAGGCAGTGAGGTAGAAGGCTTCCCTACTGTGTGCAAAGGAAATGAACGTACCTATCTATTCTCGGGGGCCTCCCAAGGGGCACCAAATCCTCCCCATCAGGAATGGAGGTAGACAGGGGTGCTGGGTGGCTCAGTCAGTTAAGCATCTGCCTTGGGCTCAGGTCATGATCTCAGGGTCCTGGGATCGAGCCCCTCCCCACTGAGCAGGGAGCCTGCTTCTCCCTCTCTCTGGCACTCCCCCTGCTTGTGCTCTCTCTCTGTCTGTCAAATAAATACATAAAATCTTTTTAAAAAATGGGGGTAGACAAATAAAAGTGAGAGAGGCCTGGATGTCACACACATATACAAACACACACTCATATATTTAATATGGAATGTTTCACAAATTTGCTTGTCATCCTTGTACAGGGGACACACTCATCTTCTCTGTATTGTTCCAATTTTAGTATATGTGCTGCCAAAGCGAGCACTATATATATTTTTCCCTTTTTATTGAGATATAACTGTAACATTATAGTATTAGTTTCAGATGCACAACATAATGATATGTATATATATGTTATATATACATATTATATAATAAATATTTGTATATATTAGGAAATGATCACCACAATAAGTCTAGTCAGTATCCACCCACAAGTACAAGTATTTTTTCTTAGATATAGCTTTTAAGCTCTACCCTCTCAGCAACTTTTGCATACATAATACAGTGCCATTAACATCAGTCACCATGCCTCTATTTTTAATTGGTGTATTTTTAATGCATTTTGATATCTGATATGACCTTTTTAAAGGCCATATTATCATTAATTTTAACCCAACTCTTCTTCTTCTTAAGATTTTATTTATTTATTTAGAGAGAGTGCACGAGCAGGGAGAGGGGCAGAGGGAAAGGAAGAAAGAAAGAATCTCAAGCAGGCTCCATGCTGAGCTCAGAGCCTGAAGCAGGGTTCGATCCCACAATCCCGAGATCACGACCTGAGCCAAAATCAAGAGTCACACGCAACAGACTGAGCCACCCAGGTGCTCAAATCCTACTCCTACTTTTCAAAACGTCTATTTTTCTCACATGTTTATGGCAAATGAAATGAAATCTTAGGTTGCTAAAGAGAAAAGGGATCAAGGAAGAATGAACACTTAGAATTTCTTTTTATTTCATTTCCAAAAGTAAGACTGAAAATCATCTTGAAATTTTTGAATGGCTAACAGTGGAGGTTAGGACTGACTCTGGAAGCCACGATTTCCTGATTTTGAATCCCAGCTCCGCCACTCCCCAGCTGAGTAGGCCTGGATAAGTCTCTTAACCTCTCTGTGCCCTCAACAGGAACACATTGGGATAATACTGTAATACCTACTACAGCCTTGATGTGAAGACTGAACAAGTGAATACATAAATCTCCTGGACAGTGCCTGGCAGGTAGGAAGTTCTTACTAAATGTTGACTCATAGTAAAGCCTCCCTAGAACATATATACCACAGGAACAGAAATTTCTGTTGTAGCCACTACTTTATCACCAGCATTTAGAAAAGAGCAATAAATGTGTGCAATTCAATTCAATGAAGTTCAACGAATATTTACAAATACTCACGACGGGCCTGACAGGTACCAGAGATCCAGTGATGAGTAAGAACTGGGCCCTGGCCTAGAGAAGTGAAGGCAGACAGGAGGACAGTGGTCTCTCTCCACTGTTTCTTTGTGTATGCTGTTCCTCTGCCTGGAACAGCATCTCCCCAACTCCTGCCCCCCCCCCCCGGGCCCTAGCAACCAACACACACATGCACACTTCTTCCTCCCAGTAGTTCTTACATTATTCACATCCTTAAAACTCTAGCTCAGACACTACATTTTCACAGAAAGGCTTTCCTGATGCCCCAGTATGGGTGGGGCCCCTTCCACAACCCTGTGCAAACTTCTGTGCTGTTCCTAGTAGGTGGTCATTTGTCTGCCTAGGCTGAGCAATCCGAAGTGGGGACAGTGGGTCACAGCCCTGGGGCCTCAGTGCCCAGCCTCTGCTATACAGTCTGTGCATGATATGTGGGAAAGAAATGAAAGATGATGAAAGAAACTGGTAATCTTTAAAGGACAAAAGTTTTGGGGCTTTTTGAACAGCCCTGTCATAGCATTAAGAAGAAAGACATGTACTATACTGCAAATTATTTTTAATTGGCATAATAAAGCCCAACTTGATAAAAATCTCCTTTTCACCCTTCTTAGGTACGAAATTGTTTTGAAAGTTACATAAAGGGAAACATCTAAGTTAAGTGGAGAGAAGTGAAAATAAAATGTCACTATTATCTCAGTGAGGTAATCATGCAATCAGTAACAGCAGTCTAAGGGGCCGACAGACCCCTGCACAACTTGAATCATTTCCACATAGCTGCAGCGATTTCCCTCCTTTAGAAAACTGTGCGGGCAGGAGAAAGACTCACTTGCTTTCCCGGTCGCTTGTCAGAAATCTTTTCTAGAATACCTTTTAAAATAGTGAATTAGAGGGCGCCTGGGTGGCTCAGTCGTTGAGCGTCTGCCTTCAGCTCAGGTCATGATTCCAGAGTCCCGGATGGAGCCCCGCATCCCCTGCTTCTCCCTCTCTCACTCCCGCTGCTTGTGTTCCCTCTCTGGCTGTGTTTCTCTCTGTCAAATAAAGAAAATCTTTAATAAATAAATAAATAATAAATACATAAATGAAATAGTGAATTAGAGGGCCCCTGGGTGGCTCAGTTGGTTAAGCGACTGCCCTTGGGTCATGACCCTGGAGTCCCGGATTGGGTCGCATCCCGCATCGGGCTCGGCTCCGCGAGGAGTCTGCTTCACCCTCCGACCTTCTCCCTTCTCATGATCTCTCTCCCTCTCTCAAATAAATAAATAAAAACTTTTTAGGTGGCGCCTGGGTGGCTCAGTTGGTTAAGCGACTGCCTTCGGCTCGGGTCATGATCCTGGAGACCCGGGATCGAGCCCCACATCGGGCTCCCTGCTCAGCGGGAAGCCTGCTTCTCCCTCTCTTACTCCACCTGCTTGTGTTCTTTCTCTGGTGGTGTTCCTCTCTGTCAAATAAATAAAATCTTAAAAAAAAAAAAAACTTTTTAAAAAATGGTGAATTAGAATGGCTCTGGTTGTTATGGAAAAACAAAAGACATTGATCAAAGTAAGCAAGGGGTTTGGCTAACGTTGAGGGATTAAATGCTGGGTAATCCCAGTTGTGGTTTAGGGTTGCCTGAGACTCAGATGGGCGGGCTTTCTCTGGGCCAGGTTTCCATATCAACCTTATATTCCCCCAGTATGCAGGCCAGGGAGGCCGTGGTAGGAATGGACAAAAACGGTTTTACAGATGGAAAAGCTTTCCTATTGTCTTCCTGTGCTTCCTGGTGGCCTGGTGATCTTTGATGCATTTGGCCAGGGTCGACTCACTCTGTCTCCTCCCAGTTGGGGAAATCTGTTAGACCGGAGTCAGGGAGGCCATCACCGGCAGAATGAAAATGGCCCAGAGTTTCACATGAGAGCCTGAGAAGGGCTGTTAGTATTTTAATAGATGGAATCTTAATCCAAGAAAATGAATTCCTGATTTTCAAAGTCTCAGGCATCAACAAGCAAGCAGTGGGAGGGGTTTTTGGGTCTTGCCCAGGGCAGCTGTCTACTCCACCTACTTGGATGGCTGATGTGTCTTAAATCTTAGTTTCCGTTAAAAAAAAAAAAAGAAAGAAAAGAAAAAAAAAGTTCTCTTCCTTCTTCCATAAAGATTTCCCTAGGGTTTTGGCCCCTAAAAAAATAATACAATCACATGTAATGTCTTAAGGAAAACCACAAGTATGAAAACCTTGGGGGTAATCCAAATACTTCATATTATCTGAAACTATAAAAAAAAAATCAATCTGGTTATAACGTCCCACTCCCCAAATCAGAGCAGAGGGAGAAGGCTTTTGAGTCTCGCAGCCTTCCCCCAGCTAAAATCATTCTGGGAGAAAACCAGCATGGAATCGCGTTCAGACAACACTTTTCGGAGGTTGTTTAAGATTTCTGCATTGGCCTCACGTTAGGCTCTCTCACCCCTTCCAAATGGTTTACAATCACCCCTCCCTCCCCAGGGGTTTGGGAATGAATCATCAACTCTGCTTTTTTCAAGCACACTATTAAATTAGGCTGCAGCCTGGAACCAAACATTTGTTCTTACAAACATTTCTTTCATGTCATCATGAGCGGACACCAGAAATGCAGTAGGCCGGCCGCCCTTAGCTCCCACAAGGCTGCAGCAGGGAGAGCAGGGCCCACATTTCTGCTGTCGCGCACCATTTGGACAAATTTAAAAATCATTTTCTCGGGGTCTGGGAATTCATACTAAAATTAGAACAGGTCAACTTAAATTTACAGGAAAATTCATAATTTCTAGTCATTCATACTGAGAAGTTAAAAACAACCTCTTCCTCTGAATCTGCATCTTATGTAAGATGCCTTTAAAGGACAGCCACACGTTAAAATAAACAGTGTTCTTCACATTCCAGCTTCAAGAACATCATGATGCTTTCTTTTTTTTTTTTTTTTTTTAAGATTTTATTTATTTGACAGAGACAAACACAGCCAGAGAGGGAACACAAGCAGGGGGAGTGAGAAAGGGAGAAGCAGGCTTCCCGCTGTGCAGGGAGCCCAATGTGGGGCTTGATCCTGGGTCTCCGGGATCATGACCTGAGCAGAAGGCAGTCGCTTAACCAACTGAGCCACCCAGGCACCCCAAGAACATCATGATGCTTTCAATCCATCTTTAATTTCCAGAAGCAGCCACTGTTGAGTAGAAAAATATGCAATTCTAATAATGGCTACTATTTAGTGAGGTCTTATTATGAAAATCAGATCATGACCAAACTGTAGGTGAGATGACATATATAAAAGCACCTAGCACCTCACGAATTCATTCCTTCACCCCACAGAGAGTGCCATCACTTTGCCAGTGATTCGGATGCAGCAATAAACAAACCACACAGAAACCCCAGAGGTGGCTCTTATATCGCGGGGAGGGTGGGGTAAGACAGACTATACACAAAATAAATCAGTAAATATAGAGAGAAATGAGGATAGGAAAGGAGACTAGATAGTGGTGGAGATGAGGAAAACATTACAGTTCTAAGCAGGAAGGTTGGGGAAAGTGGCATTTGAAGAAGGTCTTCTTTGAGACGTGACTTTGAAGAAGAAAACTCCAACATGGAGGAAACCACAAGTGCAAAGGCCCTGAGGCAGGAGTATCTGGCATGGTTAAAGAACAGCAGAGTCCAGTAAGATCTGTGCCGAATAAGTAAGGCTTGGGGGGCGGGGGGGGGCGAGGGGGGTTAAGTCATAAGTCATAGAGATAGGGTGGGGAAGGAGTGAGTGGATTATGCAAGGCCTTGTGTGGCATTGCAAAGCCTTTGGCTTTTACTTCAAATGAAGTGGGAAACCATGTGAAGATGTTGAACAAGAAATGACACAACCTAACTTAGTCCTTGAAAAATGATTTTTCGGGGTGCCTGGGTGGCTCAGTCTGTTAAGCATCTGCCTTCACCTCAGGTCATGACCCCAGGGCTCCCTGCTGTCTTCTCTCTTCCACTCCGCCTGCTTGTGCTCTCTCTTTTTCTCTCTCACATAAATAAATAAAATCTTTTAAAACAATTAAATTTTTTAAAGGAAAAAAATGATTTTGGTTGCTGTGTTGCAAATATTTTTAAGAAAGGCAAGGATAGAAGCAGGCAGAATAACTGGATACACATTGAGTACTCCAGAAATCCTTGCTTATCACAAATTGCATTTTGACATAAAGTTTCCTCTTTTTTTCACTTATTCTCCTTTTTTTTTTAAAAAAAAACTTATTGGGGTGCCAGGGTGGCTCAGTGGTTAAGCCTCTGCCTTCAGCTCAGGTCATGATCTTGGAGTCCCAGGATCAAGCCCCGCATCGGGCTGCCTGCTCGACGGGAAGCCTGCGTCTCCCTCTCTCCCTCCTGTTGCTTATGTTCCCTCTCTGGCTGTGTTTCTCTCTGTCAATAAATAAAATCTTAAAAAAAAAATACTTATTTATTTCCTTCTTCTCCATGTTATTTGAGGTTGTACTATATTCAAACTGGGAAGCAATACAAAGAAATTACATTTCTTTGAAACATTGTAGGCATTTTAGGCTTTTCACCAAATCAGATTGGGTCTCATTTGGCATCTCCTTTTTTCTCCTTAGTTTGGGCAAAGAGTTAAAGATGGCTTATTCTCTGTGAGCAGAAACAACCACAAATAACAGAGGTGGAGGACAGTAGCCTTAATACTAATGGCTAACATATTTTTGAGTGCTCTGTCAATGCGAAGCACCATGCTTAGTGTTCAACATGAATTAGCTCATTTAGTCTTCTTGATGACTTGCTGAACCCGGGAGAGAAGTTAACTGCTTGAGGTTTTGCAGCTGGCAAATGGCCAGGCGTGGACTGGAAGCGAGACCACGCAGCTCGCAACCCATGCAGGTGACCGCCACATCATGTTACCATTATCTCCCAGCCACCCAGAGAAATGCCCACTCTAATTGAGGAGGGAGCAAGACCACAGGAGACTTCGTCTAGTAACACTGTGGAGTAACTCTGCCCACTTGGTTTTACTGTGGTTGATCTGAAGGAATGATGTGTTAAAAGAACAAACTGGAATGAAAAGACAAAAAAAAAGTAGAGACCAAAGGATAGTATATATCGGGGTTCTCCCAATGCCGTGTCAGGGATAGAGACCTCTGTCTGCTGGCCAGAGTATCCCGACCCCGGCAGTAAGTATACTCTATTGCAGAATAAACAACATGTTAGGTTTCTCTGCAGAATGAATAAAACACTCCTCCAATCCCTTTGTGCTGGTTAATGAACCAATGGCATTTCTGTTGATAAATCAGGTTTTTGTGAGTGGTTTGTGAATCAGCTCCTCCGCCTCCCACCTCTTCCCCATTACCTCCCATCCCCCCACCTCCTCCCCTATTACCTCACATCACCCCACTCCTGGGGTCCACTCTTCCTCCTGCAACCCCTTCCCTGCCCACAGCTTTATCAATCCTGGGACTGCATGAGAGCCACTCTACTCAAGCTGCCCGGTTCCAATGACTGTTCAGTTGTTTACAACACAATACAGATTTATTTGGGGAAAAGCTTTTAAGTTATTTTTGTACTATGATTTGAATTTATCTAAGCTTCTCTCATTTAATTGAAGAAGCTTGGTACATTTTGTGTTTGTCATTTGGATTGTCATTTTGTACTCCGGATTGGTGGCACCTCAGGAATGCATGGTTCCTTTCCTGTTTGCCATCTGAGGTCCGGGAAGCTGAGGTAGTAGACATTTATATCTAATGTAGTTAATGTGACATGGATTCCAGATTTATCTCTAGCTGTAACTTGGTGAGAAAATGAACTCGAGTTTAAATAAACTGGTAACTGACAATATTGGAAAAACACCAGAGTTTTCTTTGCTTCTTTTCTCTCTTCTTGTGACCACACTCTTTATCAAGGCTCTGCCTCCTATCTAACTCATTAGGACAGTTCGGCACATTGTTTTTATTGGGCAAACACTTGATACATTTTGTATATATTACAGATATTTTGTGTATGTGTGTATGTATTTCATTTATTTAAAAAAAATCCTGCTTCCTCCTCTCTGATAGAATATAGGAATTGTGGGGAAGAAGAACATGCTGGCCAGAGGAGAGGGGTGAAAAAGAGATTTTATTCTATGGTAGGTAGCCTATTCTACCTTTTGAAATCTGAACAGTGTTTGTGAATTATCTATTCAAGTTCATAAATTGGTTAACTTTTAAAATAAAACTACAGTATTTAAAAGAAATTCATTCTCTTCTATATAGTGTCAAAAATATTTTCATTAATAAAGAAGGCTTTATCTATTTATTTAATCTTTTTCTTTAAATTCAATTTTGTTAACATATAGTACATTATTACTTCCAGGGGTAGAGTTTAGTGATTCATTACTTGCATATAATACTCAGTGCTCATTCTATCAGGTGCCCTCCTTAATGCCCATCACCTAGTTATTCCATTCCCCACCCCCTCCCCTCCAGCAACTCAGTTGGTTTTTTAGAGTCTGTTATGGTGTGCCAGGCCATATATTTTTTTCTTTTTTTTTTAAGATTTTATTTATTTGACAGAGAGAAACACAGCAGCTAGGGAGGGAATACAAGCAGGGGGAGTGAGAGAGAGAGAAGCTGGCTTGCCACTGAGCAGGGAGCCCGATGCGGGGCTTGATCCCAGTACTCTGGGATCATGACCTAAGCCGAAGGCAGTCGCTTAACCAACTGAGCCACCCAGGATCCCCATATATTTTTTTAATGGAAAAATAAACTGCTCTGAATAAATATTATTATAGAAAAATATTCCTCAAAAATAATTGTTAAAAGCACTCTCCTCTAATAATTATTAAGCCATATGCAAGTAGAAATTACAATAATACATTCTTAAACACAATTTTAAAGATATCTTATAGCAATGCCATGTTTCTTCAGTTTATATCAGTATAGCAAAATACAGATTCAATTGTAGATACCAAAATAAATTTTTACTGAAAAAGGATGAAGTACCATACCTAGTGATGGCAAAATTCTAGAAACACTCCCATTAATGTGAAGAATACAAAGATGATGTGATCACTGCTATTTTTTTTAATATTTGAGAAGGCAAAATAATAAGTCCATATACTGTCAAAGAAAAGGCAAATTTATCACTCATACATGATACTATCTACTTGAAGAAAACAGAAGAATCCATTAAATGTATTAGAACTAATATCAGATGGGTAGTTATAAAACATTTAAAAGTCAGTAGGCTAGGGGCTGGGACAACTGAATATCCACATGTAAAAGAATGAAGTTGGGGGCGCCTGGGTGGCTCAGTGGGTTAAAGCCTCTGCCTTTGGCTCAGGTCATGATCTCAGGGTCCTGGGATCAAGGCCTGCATCAGGCTCTCTGCTCAGCAGGGAGCCTGCTTTCTCTTCTCTCTCTGACTGCCTCTCTACCTACTTGCGATCTCTATCTCTGTCCAAAAAAAAAAAAAAGAACGAAGTTGGACCCCTACCTCACACCATGCACAAAACTTAACTGAAAATGGATCATAGATCTAAAAACAACAGCTAAAAGTACAAAATGTAGATGTAAATCTTTGTGACCTTAGGTTAGGCAATGGTTTCTTAAATATAATACTGAAAGCACAATTGACAAAATAAAAAATAGTTAAATTAAGTTTTATCAAACTTTAAAACTTTTGTGCTTCAAGGAACACCACCAAGAAAGTGGGGAAAACAACAAAGAGAATGGAAAAAAATATTCAGAAATTATATATCTGCTTATCCAGAAATTATATATCTGATTTATCTGATATTCAGAATATATAAAGAACACTTGCAACTCAACAATAAAAAGATAAATAACCCAATTTAAAAAGGGGCAAAAGACTTTAGTAGATTTTTCTCCACAGATAACATACAATTTGTCAAAAACCACATGAAAAGAAGCTTGTGCTTCAGCCACAATTGGATATACTGCAATTGAATGCGGGCCCTAACCACCTGCAGTTAGTGTACACCTCATAAGGTACAGGGCACAACCCTCACAAGACTGCCTGTACAACTTTACCTGCACTTTGGAGGTCCCAGGCCATCCACACCTCTA
The DNA here is from genome assembly GCA_004023965.1 of Spilogale gracilis. Lineage (NCBI taxonomy): Eukaryota > Metazoa > Chordata > Mammalia > Carnivora > Mephitidae > Spilogale > Spilogale gracilis. The sequence continues at coordinate 212,923 of PITA01000443.1, read as the reverse complement.
ATAAAGTAGCTATTACTCAAGTGTTTCTATGACTCCCTTAGATTGGATAATTCACTAGAATGACCATGGTACTCAAGAAACTATACTTATGATTACAGTTTTATTACAAAAGATACAAATTAGGATCAGCAAATGAAGAGACACATAGAGCTGGGGAGAGGGGAAATGGGGAGTGACTGCTGATGGGCATGGAATTCCTTTTCAGGGTGACAACCATGTTCTACAGTAGACAGTGGTGATAGTTGCAAAACCCCTGAAAATACTAAAAACCACTGAAATCTACACATTAGAAAGATGAATTTTGTAATATGTGAATAATGTGTCAGTAAAGCTGTAATTTAAGATAATTAAAAAGTACAGGGGCGCCTGGGTGGCTCAGTTGGTTAAGTGACTGCTTTCGGCTCAGGTCATGATCCTGGAGACCCGGGATCAAGTCCCACATTGGGCTCCCTGCTCAGCGGAAGCCTGCTTCTCCCTCTCTCACTCCCCCTACTTGTGTTCCCTCTCTGGCTGTGTTTCTCTCTGTCAAATAAATAAAAATCTTAAAAAAAAACTTTAAAATAATTAAAAAGTACAATGAAAAAATAACATATTTAACAACAACAACATTAAGAATGAACTTACCATGAAATATTCTAGACTAAGAGAAGAATCTACAAATCCAGATTGAGGGTCACAACTGAAGACCTAAAAAAATAGAAGGCTAAACTTTTTTTCTTGATATTTTAATATTGTAAAGAGTAATTTCTCCCCGAATTCACGTACAAATTTAATGGCATCTCAACGAAAGCCCCCAAGGATTGGGTGGGGGGGAGAGGAAAAGGAAATGTGCCAAAATTGGTATAAAGAACATATGAAAGAATATACTATATAAATACATGAAAGAAATATGTCAATGTAGATTCATCAATTGTAACAAATGTACCACTAGTGGGGGATCTTGATAATGGGGAGGCTTATGCATGGGGGTGGGGGAAGGGCTGGGAGCATAGGGGAAATCTCTGTACTTTCCCCTTAATTTTGCTGTGAACCTAAAACTTCCCTAGAAAATAAAATAAAAAGAATATATAGAAGAATAAATATGTAAGGATAATGGACATTTTGAAAAAGAGCTGTTAAATGTTAAAGATAATACAGTCTTTTAAAAACATAAGAAGATAAGGGTCATATCAGATGTCAAAATACATTATAAAATGATACTGTTTCAAAGTATAGTATTGCTATGGGACAAGGAGACAGAAGAACCAATCAGAATAAGAAGTCCAGTAGCAGACTTAAAATTTAGAATTTATCATATATATATTTTTAAAGATTTTATTTATTTATTTGACAGAGAGAGATCACAAGTAGACAGAGAGGCAGGCAGAGGGAGAGGGGGAAGCAGGCTCCCTGCTGAGCAGAGAGCCCGATGCAGGCTTCTATCCCAGGACCCTGAGATCATGACCTGAGCCGAAGGCAGAGACTTAACCCACTGAGCCGCTCAGGCGCCCTAGAATTTATCATATATTAATAATAGCACTTCAATTGAAGAAAGGATGGATTATTTCATAAATGTTAATATAATTGCCTAAACAAGAGGAAAAACTAAAGTTAAGTTCTTACAGTTATAATCAAAGCTGGTAGGCTAAAGATTTAAATGCAAAGAAGCTTTTAATGAATCTACAAACTGGGAGAAAACAAAGTTTCTCTTGGATTATTTATCTTTTTAATATATCTTTTAGTATCAGAATATCTTTTTAGTATTGTAAATAACGCTGTAATAAACACAGGGGTTCATATATCTCTTAGCATCAGTGTTTTCATATTCTTTAGGCAAATACCCACTACTGGTATTGGATCACATAGCAGTTCTATTTTTAATCTTTTGAGGAAGCTCCTTACTGTTCTCCATAGTGGCTGCACCAGTTTGCATTCCCACCAACAATGCATGAGTGTTCCTTTTTTTCCACATCTTTGTCAACACTTGTTTCATGAATTTTTTATTTTTAGCCATTCTAACAGGTGTGAGGTGATATCTCGTGGTTTTGATTTGCATTTAGCTGTTGATGAGTGATGTTGAGCATCTTTTCCTGTGTCTGTTGGCCATATGCATGTCTTTGGAGAAATGTCTGTTCATATATAGCTAGGCTCTTAAAATTCAGTAAGAGAAGTAATAGAACTCAATATTTTACATTCAGAGGCAGTTCACAAAAGAAGCAATTATATATCCAATAAATACTGTCTAAACTCAGACTCCCTAGAAATCAAAGAAATGCAACTAAACACAAGATCTTACTTTTCGTCTATTAGATTAAAAAAGATGAAAAAGAATGGTATATGCAGCGTGACATAAGGCATTGGGAAAGGACATTTTAAACTATTTGTTGTGGGAAATTGAAACAGTTTTGCAATAAGTGTTTAAATAATCTTAAAATGTACCCACTGCTTGATCGAGAAATCCCACCTTTAAGTATTTGTCCTGGGGAAACAACCCGTTATTTATATAAAGATTTATTTATGGGACACTTGGGTGGCTCAGTTGGTTGGGCGGCTGCCTTCGGCTCAGGTCATGATCCCAGAGATCCGGGATCGAGTCCTCCATCGGGCTCCCTGCTCGGCAGGAAGCCTGCTTCTCCCTCTCTCAGTCCGTCTGCTTGTATTCCCTCTCTGGCTGTGTTTCTCTCTGTCAAATAAATAAAGTCTTAAAAAAAAAGAAAAGATTTATTTATAAGAAAGTCCACTGATACATTGTTTATAAAGGTTTTAAAAAAGGAAACAATATAAATGTTTAATAACAGGGTATTGATTAAAAAACTTATGATATGCCCAAGTTGTAAAATATTATGTACATATTACATAATATTTTAATGGTGTATCTATTGACATGGACAGTATTTATTATATATTGGTAAGCAAAAGTATAAAATGGCATGAATGTATCTTGTAAAATTGTAAATGCTACATAAACTATTTTGGCAAAGGTCTGGATGTAAATAAACCACTGTGGTTATGGATAATTTTTCTTTCTCATGTATCTCATTTTCATTTTTCAATAATTACATACAAAAAAGATCTTCAACAGAGAATAACAAAATTCAAACACTGAAAGGGGAATAAATGGAGAAATTACCCTTAAAAAATAAAAGAGAGGGGCGCCTGGGTGGCACAGTCTGTTAAGTGTTCACCTTCAGCTCAGGTCACCATCTCAGGGTCTTGGGATTGAGCCCCAGGTGGGGCTCAGTGCTCAGTAGGGAGTCTGGTTCTTCCTCTTCCTCTTGTGCTTGCTATCTCTTTCAAATAAATAAATAAAATCTTAAAGGAAATGAAATAAAAGAATCCTGGAGTGCCTGGGTGGCTCAGTGGGTTAAACCCACTCTTGATCTCAGCTCAGGTCTTAATCTCAGGGTTATGAGTTCAAGCCCCGTGTTGGGCTCCACACTGGGCATGGGGCCTACTTAAAAAGAAAATTCATAATAAACAAATACGTAAATAGGAGAGAGTTCTGAAGACAGTTTCCTTGTGACTAAATCTCTGACTATAGATTAGGTTGCTTTGGTGCCATGAAAAAGATCCTCTGGGCTTGTCCTAACACTGGAATATCGCTAACTAAGTGACAAGAGGAGAAAGGAAAGCCTGAATATTCTTTGTGAAATCCTGCTTGCACAGTGCTATTTTAAAAATCCTACTAATGGTCATAAAGGATCTTGAAAACTGAAGGATAAATAAATTACGATGATGGAAATGAATGAGCAGAAAATCTATGGTTAGGGAATTTTTATATGTATGGTAAATCAACTCAGCTTCCAAGTCCTGTTTTTTGGATGGAGTCGCATAACGCCTTCTGGGGAATTCTTAAGGAGTGCTGCTGGACAGGCTATTTTGTTTTATTATTTACTCTTCATTTTTTCACAAGAATATTCAAACCGAAATTTGGCTTCCTATTGTTCTACTTCTTTAAGAAATAAAAATAAATTCTAGCATAATGGGATCAAAACTTGGTTCTCTTATTGTAATGCACTCAGAGATCAGTTATAATGAGCAAAGAGACTACTCCCTGTGATAGACAAAACATGTGGTGCCAAACAGACCTTTTTTTCCCCGCAAATGTGAGTATGATATATGCAAAGTGCATAAAGCCAGCCCCGGGAGTGTCCAATAGCATATTCTGTACCCCACTATGTTTGCCTCTACGCTGAGCCTTAACCGACATGAAATGTAAGAAGTCTGCATGATTTGGTTACTTATTATTTGAATATACTATTAATGAAGGCTATCAGTGTTTTCGGTTGGGTCCCCAGAAAATAGATGCTGAGACCGAGATTTGTGTGCAGGAGGTCTATTGGAGAATAATGCTTATCAGAGAGTCTGGGAGCAAGACAGAGGTGACTGGCCCTAATGGGAAGCTCATAAAGTGGGCATATTGAAGCCAGAGGACTGGATCTTTGTGTTGTCCCATCTCTCACCTCCCAAGGAGAGGGGGCCTAAACTTGAAGGAGGCAGCTTTCTTCAGGCAAGTCCTCAGGAGGACTCAGTGGTAAGCCATCAGCAGCCAGTACTTCAGCCACCTGGAGGCACGAGGGTTTTCAAAATGAAAGGGATTCTGGGCTGAGAACTATAGATTGAATATTTGCATGTCCCCCTGACCACCAAATTCCTAAGTTAAACCCCTAATCCTCAACATGACAGCAATTGGAGGTGGGACATTGGGACGTAATTAGGGTTCAATTAGGTCATGAGGGTGAAGCCCCCATGATGGCTTTGGTGCCCTTACCCAAGATCTCTCCCTCTCTCCCCGCCCCCCCTCTGTGATGCACACACCAAGGAGGGGCCTATGAGGACACAGCCAGGAAGAGGGCTCTCACCAGAACCTGGCCATGCTGGCACCCTGATCGCAGATTTTAACCTCCAGAACCACGAGAAAGAAATGCTTGTGTAAACCACATGGTAATTTATTTTGGCATTCTGTACTCTCTGAGACACCAGGCACTGCAGCAAATGCAGCTAGTACTTCTATTAACATGGGGACATTTCCAGAGTCTGTCCTACTCAGGGTAAATGCACAAAAGACCAATTAATAGTTGAAGGTAGAATTCTTAAGAAAGCAGTTCTTTTTTTTTTTTTTTTTTAAGATTTTATTTATTGGGCAGAGAGAAACACAGCGAGAGAGGGAACACAAGCAGGGGGAGTGAGAGAGGGAGAAGCAGGCTTCCTGCCGAGCAGGGAGCCCGATGTGGGACTCGATCCCGGGTCTCCGGGATCATGACCTGAGCCGAAGGCAGAGGCTTAACCCTCTGAGCCACCCACGCATCCCGCGTTTTTTTATTTTTACCAAAAAAAAGTTTATTAACTTCTGGAGGGGTAAAGCAGAAAAAAATTGTTACTCTCTACCTCCTCTCCCACTATCAGTCCAAGTTATATTGTTATTCTGTTAATAAAGATGTTAACTTAGTGTCTAAGAGGAAAAGTTTAAATTATATTTGTTCCCCAAATTATATTTGTTTGTACTTTGATCAGGACACTGAAAAGGCCACTTAGAGTCGGCCGCTTATGTTTCATCCTAAATCATGAGAAATCTTTGATTCAAACTTCACCTTGAAAAATGAAATAAAAATTGTGAAACAGTATTTATTTTTACTTTATATTTAACAAAACGTAGGCTGACTTTGAGAACTAAGAACAAATCCAGGGATTGATTCAGAATTTTTAACCTTGTTTTCTTCCAACAAAATTCTATACTAGTACAAATGACACTCCTTCCTGTACATTTCATTTGTGCAGCATAAAAACAAAGATGGACATTTGTGTGAGAGTTTTATTGATTTTACCAGGGTCGCTCAGTCCTTAAATTTGAACTCATGGGAGTTGAACTCATCTTTGGAAAAATCTCTGCCATCTTTATCCTTCAAGATACTTCTCTTTAGTTTAGACATCTGCATTCAAACATGGTCCCAACAGGTCCAATACAGAACTCTTGTTTCTTATCTTCCTTAGTAACCCCCCCCCCCAACTCATCTTCTCTCTTCTAGTGGCTCAAGACAATTATCCAGGAATTACCTTGACTTCTTTTTTCTTCTTTTGCAAGCTACACCCAATCTGTTGGCAAGTCCATTAGCTCTATATCCCCAAACTGACTACTTCTCACCACCACCCCCCCACTACCTTCCAGTGCCAGTGCCACCAGTTCTTGCCTGAACTACTACAGAAGCTATTTAAATGAACCCCAGCCTCTACTCTTGAGTCCCTACAACCACTCTCTACAAAGCAGCCAGAGTGATTCTTAAATGTATATTTATTTTTATGAAGTAGTACATATATGTGGTTTAAAACTCAGCACACTATGAAAGAAGATATACCCAGAGAAGTCTTGTACCCATTCCTGCATTCCTCACCCCAACCCTCTAATAATAATCACTTCCATTGGTGTCTTTGTCTTTGTCATTTTTTTTTTTTACCTTTCTTGGGTTTTTAAGGGAAATACAAGCATTTACAAATATATCTCCCATCTTACGACACAAAAGGTAGCCTACAATTTACACTGTTCTATAGTGTTTTTTTTTTGTCTTTTTTTTTTTTTTATTGTTACTAAATTTTTTTTTCCAGTGTTTCAAGATTCATTCCCCATCACTGTTCTATAGTGTTTTAAATCTTGCTCTCTTTCACTGACCAACCTGTCCTAAAACTCTCTCCATATCGGTATGTAGAGACCTTCCTTGTTTGTTTCCACAGCTGCGTGTTGTGCCAGCATCGTCAAATTGCTTTTGCTGCACATCACAACTGCATCCATTCATTGCTCTTACAAGTAAGGCAACAACAAATATCCTCAGATATGTGTCATTTCATACATGAGGCGATGCATCGATGGGATAGAATCACAGAAATACAAGAGCAAGATTCTGTATTTTTAGGCTATTTGCCAATGTCAAAATGAAAATTTTAGAGATAAATCTGATTATCACTTCTCTTGCTTAAAGGCCTCCCCAATTTCCCCATCCTAATCAAAGTGAAAACCACCAAGAACCACAAGTCCCTTCCCAATCTGTCCTTTGCCTGCCTCCCCAGTATCACCCACATCTTTCCCTCACTTGCACACTGACCTTCTTTCACTAATCTTGAAACATTCCATAGCTTTGCAAGATGAGCAATTTCGTTTTGTAGTTGATTTGCATTGTATTTGTACCGTATTGTCAAATATGTATAAAAATGCAGTCATCAGTTGGAGACCTGATCAAGGAGTTGATCCTTGGAAGGGGAGAATCAATGCTCATGTTTAAGGGATAAGGATATTTGAGTGGGTTTTATAAGCACTCATTTGATAGGTAAACATTTCTAGGTTACGATGATTCTTACTCTCCTGCACACCTTCAAACTGCAGGAATTCAGATAATGAGTGCTGAGATAATGAGGACGCTCTATCTTTCGGTAGTTGTGTGACGATGGATCTCGGACATGTAAAGATGGAAGCCTAATCTCATAGAGAGAGGCAGCATGGCTGGGAAAGCTACAGATGCTGTGTTCTGCTGTGGATTCTGCCACAAAATAGGGTGTGAGGCCTTCAGCAAGCCACTCAACCTTTCCCTGTCTCATTTTATTTGTATGAAAAAGAAGAAAATGTAATTCGTCATTATTATTCTCAACTCCCCAGGGATTCTTTTTATTATCCCCACCCCCTCATTTCCATAATCTACTGAGAAATTCTATCCACTAAAACTTATTTGTTAGTAATGTATTTGTTACTTTATTTACAAAGTCATTATTTAAATGATTTACAGATAAAAATTTATTTATTTATATGTTACCATGTTCACAGTTCATCATTTGCATGCTCCTATTATTAATTTATCAAGGATATAGGTAGCTTCCAATTTTGCTTAGCATTAAGTAATCAACTGACCTTGGTTGAGTTGATATAATACCACCCAAAGCAAAGAAACTTCATATTTTAATTTTCCAGGATGGCTTTACCTTGTTTAATCTCTAAGAATGAAGAGGCTGCAGGATGGGAATCTCTGGTCCCAGCTGACAGTAAGTGTCCGTACAAGTCTGGGGGTCAGTGTTATGTATAGTATACTGTCTGGTGCTGTGATTTTATAGAAGTTGTGTCACAGAGCCCTGGGGCTCAGCAGAGAGGCTCAGAGCAGAAACAAGTATGGGGAAGGAGAAGGCAAAGCAGGAGGTCTTAGGGCTTCTGAACCCATTTTATCCAGAGTAGCCCCACTTTGTTCCATGTGGGGTTCCAAGACTTTCTATGAAGGGTTTAAACTATTAAAAAATAATTTTGAAAAATCTGACAATCGGACTTCATTGCGTCAATGAGGATAATGAAGCCTAGAAGGCATAGATCCAAGTTGCCCAAGTTTATAGAGCTAATTAATGGCAAAATACTCATTTGATCAATCCACAGGTATTTATTGGACACTCTGGAAATAAAAATTATGAACATGAAATTTTGATTCAGTCTTGAATATGTTTGATCAGAAGCATCAGGGTAAGAGAATCTTATTTTCATAAACTGATGGAGACGTGATTTTATTGTACATTACAACTACGCGTATCATTGCATGTTACTCATGTTCAGTAAGACAAGAAGGGGTGGAAGGATATGTGCATTCTGTGACCAAAGGAGAGCAGTGAAGAATAAGCCTTTTTAGGGGCACCTGGGTGGCTCAGTTGGCTAAGTGTCTGCCTTTGGCTCAGGTCATGATCCCAGAGTCCTGGGATTGAGTCCCGCATTGGGCTCTTTGCTCAGTGGGAGCCTGCCTTCCTCTCTCCCCCTCCCCCTGCTTCTCCTGCTCCTGCTGCTCCCCTGTTCATCTGCCCACCCTCTCTGTTAAATAAGTAAAATCTTAAAACAAAAAACACACACAGATGGAGAGAGAGAGAGCCCTCTTAGGAGACAGACCAGGTAGGGGAAAGGTCTTCAGTCTGTGTCTAGGGGGTTCTGTGCCTGACTCATGCTACTGCTCTCCTTGGTGTTTATATAGGAAGAGCCAAGAGCCCTGCCTCCTCAAGATTACGTGTAAGGGTTTTGTTTTATTTCTCCGATAAAGCATGTGATTACCACTAAGCTTGGAAGAAACCTGAGGCTATGGAAAATGTGTTAATGTAATCCATAAAACATATTTGTACACATCAGCTGGTTGAATGTGCGCAATGTAAAGGGATTCCTTGGCCTCCGAATAGCTTAGTGGGACTGGGTATTGGGCATACTCCCTTGTGAGTCCAAAAGTTGCAAACCATCTGGTTCTAGCTTTCTCCCTGCAACCTCTTTTGAAATGAAGGGTGTCTTCAGTAGATTCGAATATAAACCTAACACAAAGCCTCATTCTTAGCACCCATAAAGAGCCAGGCATTGTTCCTGGCATTGAGGATACAGCGATTAACATGTGGGGAAAGTTTCCTGCTTCTTTGGGCCAGAACGGGTTCTCTTGATGATTCCAGGTCTGATGTTGCTTCTTCTACACTGTGCAAAGTTGAAGATTCATTCTACTGGTTTGAAAATACTTGTCATAATAGACTATGCTTAGATCTCCTCCACATTATTTGTTCATTCATTTAACAAATATTTACTGAGTGGCTTCTATTACCAGATTCTCTGTGCTAAGTGCTGGTCATCCTGATATGAATTAGTTCTTTTTTTTTTTTAAGATTCCATTCCTTTATCTGACAGACAGAGAGAGAGCACAAAGCCAGCGGAGTGGGAGAGGGAAAAGCAGGCTGCCTGCTGAGCAGGGAGCTCGATGCCATGATGCAGGGCTTGATCCCAGGACCCCAGGATCAAGGCCGGAGCCAAAGGCAGATGCTTAGCCCACTGAGCCGCCCAGGCGCCCCTGAACTGGTTCTCAAGGTGCTCACAGACCTATGAGAACTTAGACTTGTAAAGCAATTTCAAAGCAGCATAAGAAGTACAACAGTGGGAGAGGATCAAGGTACCTCTGCCCTACAGACAGCAGCGGATTAACTCCCTCGGCATGATATCCAAACTCATATTTGAAAGGTTAATAGAAGCTTCCCAGGCAGACCAAGGATGGTGAGAATGGGAATGGCATAGAGAAAGGCACAGAGACAAGAGAACACACATATCTGGAGAGCTGTGTGCTGGTTGGAACTGAAGAAGTCTGAAGTACAAAGTAGATAAGAGGCAGGAAATTTGATAGAATCTTTATCTAATGGCCTCTGCTTTCTCTGTGAGTTAAGAGAGGTAGCATTTTTTTGAGAATGAAGAAGGCAGAGGCTCGGGAGGAAGTTTGAAAGGTGGTTTAGGGGCGCCTGGGTGGCTCAGTTGGTTAAGTGACTGCCTTTGGCTCAGGTCATGATCCTGGAGACCTGGGATCGCCAAGCAGGGGGACCCGGGATCGAGTCCCACATCGGTCTTCCTGCTCGGCGGGAAGCCTGCTTCTATTTCTCTCACTCCCCCTGCTTGTGTTCCCTCTCTGGCTGTGTTTCTCTCTGTCAAATAAATAAAATCTTAAAAAAAAAAAAAAAGGTGGTTTAAATGAGGTGCTGAATTGTTGGGGGAATGTCCCCTCAGACCCATTAACAGGGACTGTCTTGCTAGATCCTGGTTCACCCAGGCGAATGGACTACCAAGAAGCTGGGTGGGGGGTATGTACTGATATGTCCTAAAAGGAAAAGATCTATAAGATAAATCATTTAGTGAATAAAAAGCAAGAGGCAGAACTGTGTGTACTAATTGAACTTTCATGTAAAAGGCAGCAGGAAACTTAACAAAATGTCCTTAGATGTATAAAATATCTCTGGAAGAATGAATACAAAAGCAATAGCTTTGGTCACCCACAGGGAGAGGCTGGATGGCGAGGGTGCAGGGTGGCAGTGGGGGTGGGGGACGCTTTGCACGGTATGCTTTTGAATTCTGAATCTCAGTAATGGATTATTTACTAAAAATTAAATTAAAAGTGGTATCTCTAAAGTCTTTTTAGAAAATAAAGAAGAATAATTTCTGAGGGCCATGGAAGATAAAACTAAATTTTGGCCTCATGACTGTGTCCCTCTGGAAACTTAGGCTTAGGTCTTACTTGGGGGACTGCAAAGGGAATAACCATTTTCATCGCAGCTTCTATTTGGGAAAGGTGAGTTGGTTAAGTCATGGGAATCAGAGCTTGAAAGGATCTACAGAAAACCCTAACAAAGGCCGCTGGCCTGGTGTCCAGTACTCAGGTCTCCAAGCACAAGACCTTCAGCATACCAGCAACATCGCTTTACTTACGTCACAGCAGCACCTCAAAAGGATTCCAATTCTTTCACCACTCCAGTTAGTGCAAAACCCTACTGGTACAAACTGATTTAAAACAGAACTCTGACCTTCAGGAGCTGGGAAGTTAAAAGGACACTATTGATTACCTAACACATAAACATAATGAACAACACTGATTTTGTGTGCGGCTTGCCAAATCATGTTATCTTATAGACATACACTTTTTTAAAAAAATATTTTATTTATTTATTTGACAGAGAGAAACACAGCCAGAGAGGGAACACAAGCAGGGGGAGTGAGAGAGGGAGAATCACGCTTCCTGCTGAGCAGGGAGCCCAATGTGGGGCTTGATCCTGGGTCTCCGGGATCATGACCTGAGCCGAAGGCAGTTGCTTAACCAACTGAACCACCTAGACTCCCCTAGACATACACTTTTTTTAAAAAGATTTATTTATTTGAGAGAGAGAGAGACAGAGAGACACAGAGGGAGAGAGACAGAGAGAGAGCATGTGAGCTAGCACATGACCGGGTGAAAGGTCAGAAAGAGAGGGAGAAGGACAAGCAGACTTCCTGCTGAGCATGGAGTGAAGTGGGCTCCACCCAAGATCCCAAGATCAGGACCTGAGCTGAAATCAAGAGTCAGATACTACTGACTGAGCCATCCAGGCACCCCTTACAGACACACCCTTTTATCTCTAACCAGATTATAAAGATGTGCCCTGGTTATTCAGCAACGAGCCTGTGAAGTACTGTTTTTGTGCCAGAAGATGTCAGGCAATGGTGATACAAGGATGGCCAAACCATAGTCCCTGGGGTCGGGAACCGCATGAAGTAGTGAAGGAGAGAGACATAACAACCACTTTCGAATAAAATGTGGTATGTTCTACCAGAGAAGCATCAACAGAATTCTGGGGGAGCCCAGAAGAGTGAGTGAGTAACATTGCCTGGAAGGAGTTAGGAAGGGCTTCGTTGAGGATAAAAGAAGCAACCCAAGTCCTAAATGAATTGAAAGTTGAAGGAGGATGAGTAGGACATTTCAGGTGAAGAGAAAACAGTGTGCTGAGGTGGCAAACCTCTGAACAACATGATGTGCGCTGGGAATACGCAGCAGCGTGACCTGAGTCCGGCGTCAGGTGTTTCTCAGGGAGTGGCAAGCATGAGAGCTGGAAAGGCAGGTTTGAAGAGGGCTATGAAGGGCCTTATGTGCCAGGTTAACAAGCTGAGACTTTGCCATGTCAGTAAAACACCTTGTTCTCAGTCAACATGCTGAGAGGCTGGTATTTTGCCATTCATGTCTAACTCTTTTTCATGCAGGTCATTCTTCTGTTGCCTTCCAGATTCTCTTTAGAGGTAGAATAAGGATGTGGAAGACAGGTTTATAAACTCGTGTTACCTTACCTGTTCTTCCTTTTTATTCTTCTTCCACATCTAACCAGTTATCAAAGTCTGTCACTTACTCTGTCATTTTCTTAGGTCAAGTACTTAGTTAAGTGTTTACCCATGACAAGTACTGGGATCAGGGCCTTATTATCTCGTTCCATCTTCAAAATGGTCCTGTGAGGTCATGTTCTAGTCGGGGCTCTTGAAAGCAAACAGCAGGTAACAGAAAACAAAGTAACTGGAAAGGTGTCAGGCAATTGACAGAATCCACAGGAAGGTAGAGGACTGAGTTTGGGGGGGGACCAAAGGAAGAAGCAGAGCACAATGTTGAGATCCTACCTCAGTAACAGTTTTCAAGGAGGTGCCCCACTATGCCTCTGGATGCTTTATCTTGCTTTTTCTTTCCTTTCCTTTCCCTTTCTTCCGTTCCTTCTTTCCCCTCCCTCCCTTCCTTTCTTTTTTCTTTCTCTCCTTTCTTCTTTCAACATAAGCTCTATGCCCAACGTGAGGCTTGAACTCACACCCCTGGGATCAAGAATAGCATACTCTACTGACTCAGCCAGCCAGGCACCCCCTGGCCTCTGGAGTCTAATCTGACCACAGAGGGCCCAAAGATGCTCCAACTGGCCACACTGTGCTTGCATCACCATTCCCCAGTACAGAGAGATGAGTAAGCATCAACCGGCCCTGCCCAGGGCATGTGCTTATGTCCTGGATGCCAGGGGTTGGCAGAAGAAGAGCTTCCCCTTTGTGTCTCCCCATTTACACTGAGATTCACTTAAATTAGGAAGGACATTGCAATACTGGACAGCAAAAACAAGAACAAGTATCTACAAGTGCATTTTGTAGATGAGGGAACAGACCTAGAGCAGGTAGGTTGGCTACCCAAGGAACACAGCTAGTCAGTAAAGCCAGGATCGGAGCCCAGATCAGTTTGTCTGCAAAGCCCACACTGTTATGCAATCTACTGCATCGCCTTCTCGAAACCATTCCAGCTCTATTTCACAGCCCACACACGAATCCAGGCGCCCATCACCTCGTTTGCATTACTGCCTCCTACCTGGTCCCCCTGATTTGTGTTTTCCCGTCTTGGTTCATTCTCTCCATAGTTGCTAAGATAATCATTTTTGAGTACCATCTAGATCATGTCAGCCTCTTGTTGAAAAATCTGTGACTCACCCCTTCAAGAGCCTTTCCTGATTAATATCATTCCACCCTGATCACTCCCTCAGTAATCAGTCAAATAATGTTGCTGCATTGCCACCATAGATGTATAATTTATACTATACTATCATACACTTATTAATAGTCTCTAGCTGTTACTTTTACATGTGACTTCACTGAGGTCATACAGCCTGTCTTTTGCTGCTTTTGTGACTCTAATGACAATGTCTCATTGTCTTTGAATTCCAGAGTCCTCCTGAATATTTGTGTTGCCATCATCAGCCATGGCCTTCCTCAGGGATGTTAGTTCGGGGCTGGATATGTCCAATCAGTGAGAAGTCGAGGATTTTGGCTTGATGGTTGGGGGAAGAGATGCATTGATATGGAAGAAAAAGCATTTAAACCTGAGAGTTGCTGGTTTCTATTTTGTTACCTCAAGAAGAGTCAACCAGAGGATAAAGATGTCATATAGAACTAAGGGAATGGTAGAGAAATGGAGACAATGACGTGACCAAACTCTGACCAGCAAAGTGGATGCTGGTTTTCCCTTCACCATTTAAAAGATCCAGTAGAATTTCATGTTAGTTGCAACTGAGAACATTCTATCCGAGGCAATGTTACTGGAGGTGAAGTTTGAGCGGGTAGAAAATGGGAAATGGATCGCAGAGATAGGCATGAGCCAGATGAATGAGTATTGTTTCAATGCTAGAGACATGGAAAGCTCTTGAAGGTTTTAGGCTATGTTAGGGAGTCATATGAGTTTTAGAAAGATTTCTCTGGCAGCAATGAGAAGGATGACTCGGAAAGAGCAAGGGTGGGGGTGGTGAGACCCGTGAGGAAGCTACACCATTGTTCCACTGTACTCAGCATTCTCCTCGGGGGTGCAGCTTCTAGCTCCTTTTGCACCAACCTCAAGAGAATCAGCTTTTGAAAATACTTAATCTGTGAACATATGATATAGGATATAAATTCTTTAAGATTTCATGCCCTAGAAGTAAAAATGTATGTTTCAGGAACCCATGCAATTCTTCAGGGTTTGAATGTAGGAGAACAAAGTTTGGGTTATACCATTTGGGCTATTGTTAATATCTTAGCCTCTTTTCTCTTTCTTTTAGGACTTTCAGTGCTCTTTACTGCCTCTGAACTCTTTTATTTATTTTGTCAATACAGTCCTTTTTCCTATTGCTGGAGTTTTTTTGTTTTTGCTCCCTCCCACCCCCTGAAACAGAAAGGCAGTTGAAAAAGACTAATGTTGATTTGGTTGGCACAAAAGCCCTTTTCCCATGGTATTTGTTGCTGTTAAGGAAAATTAACCTGATCCTAACTAATTTTACTCAAGGGGAGGTATCTTTGGTAACAAACACTTGTCCTGATCTCCTTGGCCTCGAGCATTAACTGCCAAGTAAACTGTATCGATAGGAGAACTGTACACACTCTTCTGTGATCCATTTCACCAGAACCTGTTCTGCAAAGACATTAAGGTTCAATTACTCTTTCTACTCACTTGTCATTACTGAGCTCCTTCGTCATGCCTTGTACTGTGCTTGATTCCAGGGATAGGTCAACAGAAGAGGAAAGCATCTCTGCTTAAAGATGCCTTATGGTTTAGATTCTGAGGATGGGAAATGCTTTTTTTTTTTTTTTTTTTTTTTTTTTAAGATTTTATTTATTTGACAGAGAGAAACACAGCCAGAGAGGGAACACAAGCAGGGGGAGTGAGAGAGGGTGAAGCAGGCTTCTCGCCTAGCAGGGAGCCCGATGCAGGGCTCCATCCCAGGACTTGAGGATCATGACCGGAGCCAAAGGCAGATGCCCAACAACTGAGCCACCCAGGCACCCCAAGGGATATGTTTTTCTTTTCTTTTCCTTTCTTTTTTAAAGATTTTATTTATTTATTTGACAGGGAGAGACCCCAAGTAGGCAGAGAGGCAGGCAGAAAGAGAGGAGGAAGCAGGCTCCCTGCTGAGCACAGAGCCCCACATGGGCCTCCATCCCAGGACCCTGAGATCATGACCTGAGCTGAAGGCAGAGGCTTTAACTCACTGAACCACCCAGGCACCCGGGATATGCTTTTCTTAAAACCATATCAGTGAGGTCTAAGTATATACCACAACAGTTGGTTTATATATAAGATGGCGGCATTGTGTTGATCTTTGAAGCATACACAAAACTTTACAAAGTATCATTTGATAGTCCAAGATTTTCAGATATAATTCTGCCAGGACTTCAGTGGCAACATCAGAAGTTTGCTCCTTAACCATAACCTTCAGTCAAGGTCTTTGAGATAAAGATGATCTCATTCTTTGTTTACAGAATCACTTATTTTCCTCCTGCATATAATTTTATGTGGAAAATAGAACCAAAAACAGGCACATGTACAAAAACGTGGTATCCCCCAAAAGTTGCCACAAAATACAAAACATTCATTCCTTAGTAAAGTAATTGTCGTTATGTTTGGGACCTAGAGGCTGATTCCTTCCAAACGGATTAATCATTTTGCCTAGATGGCAGTATATTTCACCCCTTCTTCCATCTCAATATTTTGTAGGAGCAATACTCATTCCTCATAGGTCTCATTTAATTCTTTCATACATTCTATGTAACATTATTAGGTGCAGAAGATTTTGAGCAGTACTGACCACATCAGCAGAACCCGAGCATAGTCCTGACCTTTATTTTTAAACCAAAGTCTTCTCACAGTCACTCCTCTTCACTACTTGCTGATTGCGTCCAGAGCCAGTGGCCCTCCAATGATGAATCAAGATTCGCGCCAAACTGAGCTCTGTCCTTGACTTCACAAGGGTTCTATCCGGTACCTAGCTTACTCCTGGAAACACAGCAGGCACTGATTTTCTGGAGGAAGGAATGAAGACAGTGTCCATGGAATTGTGAGTAGGTTTGAATTTCCAGAGGCTAAACCAAGGATTCTAATAGATTTAAAACCTCTGACTGGTAAACTGAGGAGTTTAGGTTTTCATTTATGCTGTCAGTCAACAAACATTTTTTGAGAGCTACTATATTGTGGGAAGAGTGGATCCACTTCTTGACAAAACACACTTCGAATTCCTCTGCTTTTCTCTTGGTTTTCTACGGAGCAGACCTTATCAGTGCCAGTCCCATGCCTCTCACTTGAGCTCAGTTCCGGTCTAGTGTATGGGCGGGGCTGCAGTGCCTGAATGTTATTGGTAAAGACAAAGCAAAGAAAGAACTGAAACAAACTCTCTTCCTCCTTCTTTCTTTTCTTTCACTATTTCACCCTGCAGCCATTTCCCTAAGGCTAGGTTCCACTCCTACTTCATCTTACCCTGCCTTCTTAGTTCCTCTGCAGAAAATTCCAGTTGAATTAATTTTCCTCTGAAATACAGGTGAACGTAACTGGTGGGAATGCAAAATGGTGCAGCCGCTTTAGAAGACATATTGGCAATTTCTTATAAAAATAAACATACTCTTTTTTTTTTTTTAAAGATTTTATTTATTTATTTGACAGAGAGAAACACAGCGAGAGAGGGAACACAAGCAGGGGAGTGAGAGAGGGAGTCGAGCAGAGCAGGGAGCTCAATGTGGGGCTCGATCCCGGGTCTCCAGGATCATGACCTGAGCTGAAGGCAGTCGCTCAACCAACTGAGCCACCCAGGCGCCCCCAAAAATAAACATACTCTTACCATACGAATCAGGCTCTTTGGTATTTACCCAAAGGATCTGGAAACTTTCGCTTACACAAAAACCGGAACACGGATATTTATAACAGTTTTTTTCTGTAACTGCCAAAACTTGGAAGCATCTAAAATGGCCTTCAGTAGGCGAATGGGTAAACAAACTATGATACATACAGACAATGGACTATTACTCAGCACTAAAAACAAATGAGCTACCAAGCCATGAAAAAACATGGAGGAAACTCAAAAGCATATTGCTAAGTGAGAGATACCAACTCCATGCACGAGCAACATTCATTCCTCCTGGGCCCCATTTAATTGCTTCATACATTCTATTTAACACTATTTGATGCAGAATATTTAGAGCAATGTGATTCCACCTATATGACATTCTGGAAAAGGCAAAACTATGGGGAAAATAAAAGATCAGTGATTGCCAAGGGTTTGTGGCAGAAGGGATGAATAGGCAGAGCACAGAGGATTTTGAGGGCAGTGAAACTACTCTACATGGTATTTTTTTTTAAGATTTTATTATTTACCTGAGAGAGCTAGAAAGAGAGAGTACAAGTAGGCCAAACAGCAGGCAGAGGGAGAGGGAGAGCAGGGAGCCCTATGTGGGGCTGGATCCCAAGACCCTGGGATCATGGCCTGAGCTGAAAGCAGATGCTTAACCAACTGAGCCACCCAGGCACCCCTCTATATGGTATTATTATAATGGATACATGTCATTATACATTTGCCCAAACGCATAGAATATACACCACCAAGAGTGAACCCTAAGATAAACTATGGACTTTGGGTGGTAAAGATGTATTAGTGCAGCTTCATTGACTGTAACAAATGTCCCACTCTGGTTGGGGCATACATATGCAGGAGACTATGCCTATGTGGCCACAGGGAAACATTATATGAGGACTCTCCGTACTTTCCAGTCAATTTTACTGTGAACCAAAAACTGCTCTAAAAATATATATAAAAATACATAGAAATACTTCATACCTCTGCATATATGAAAACCTATCGTTAACCCAAGCCTTTCCAGGCTAAAGAGAATGGAGAGGAAGATTAAGGGAAAAGTTTTGCAGTAGTCTTGCGCATGCTTCTGACACAGGTGAGTAGGGCAAAAAGGCACAGGCTGTGTTCTGTTACTCAATGGATCACACACAAAAAGGCACTGGTCTGATCAGGAGCACTAGATATGACCAGTGCTACAGCAAGCAGTCTGGCTAGTTCCTCATGCTGGGGAAGATAAAAGGGAAGAGGAGATGTGCTCCATGGTGGGAGGCCTAGCCTTCTATATCACTCATCGCTTTTTCTGTACCCTTCCATTGGATTTCTAGGTCTGGGATTCCCAGAAAATACTAGACACCAAGGGTCACCTGTTTTAAAATCACCCGAAGCTTTATAAATATTCATAATCTCAGGTCAAGCTCCCAGAAAACCAAATTTGGTAGTTGAGGAATAAGGTTCAGGGGTGTGCATTTTCAAAAAGTTCCCAAGGCATTCCTATGTGCATATAGGCTTCAGAGTCACAAAATCTTGGTGCTGAGGGGCCTCTTGTGCCTGCTGTCAAGAGAAGGGTAATTGCATATGAGGCCTTTCTTTTGGATACCAATTATTCATCTCTTGGCTTTACCATATTTGTATTATCATCTGCCTTTTGTGTATATTCTCCCACAGTTCATCCCATCCCAGGAATTAGGGAAAGGCTCAGATTCCAGTCCTTCCATTATGCTCTAATGGAAAAGAGTTACATTCAGACCTGCCTCTCTTTCTTTCTATTCATTCATTTGACAAATACTTACAGCATGCCTCCTGATGTTCCAACTACTTATTCTAGGGGCTGGAAATACAATGATGAATAGGAAGATAAGGTCCTTTCTCTCCCAGGGCTTCTCTTCTATACCAGCGAGAACTAAGAAATAAACAAGAATCAAAGATTACTTTGGGCAGAAGTGAGGGCTGAAAAATAAAACAGGGTGATATGACAGTGAGTGCTCCGAAGAGGTAGGGTTCATGAGAGACAGGAGGGTAATATTCTCTAAGGAGCTAACAGTGGGGTGAAGACTGAATGCTGAGAAGAAAATATCTAGAGGTAAACACTGCAAAGGCCACCAGCAGGAAGGTTAGTGTTTCTGATATTTTCGGGTCAGGGCTTAGAGAGTATAGAACAGGAGGGGAGGGGAGGTTGGAGAAGCATTTAACTCAAGTGCAATGGTAAGCCACTGACAAATTTTAAGCAGAGGAGTAACATGATCTGGCTTATATTTTAAAACAAAACCCTCTGGCCATTGTGATAAAAATGGATTTAATAGGTTGGAGTTGGGTTAAATGGGGGAAATGTTCAAGAGAAGAAGCAGGTAAAGCAGTTCGGTTACTGTGGTAGTAGAGACCAGAGCATATGGTGACCTGAGCTGGGATGGAGGTGATATGAATGGGAAAATTCAAGGTCTGCTCTAGAGGTAGGGCTGATAGGACTTGTTAATGGTTTGGAAAGGAGTTGTGAGGGAAAGAGAAGAATCAAGGATGACTCTTAGAAACTTAGTTTTGAACCACTGAGTGAATGATGCAGTAGATTTAAAGATACTATTTGCGAGTGTTCGGAACACGTTTTAAACAGTTAAGTGACAAAGTGGAGGAGCATCACATACATGAGTTTGGAGTTCAGCAGTGAGGTCAGGGTGAAGATAAAGAGAGTCAGGAGCAAAGAATAGTATTTGACACCATTGTGGTAGGCTGAATAATGACCTGTCAAGTATGTCCATGTCTTCATCCCTGGAGCCCTAAAGGACCTATTGTGCATGAAGGCACTTAAAATAGGTCTTTTGTGGGTCTCACACAATGCTCAAGGTAGGTGTTATTATTTTCCACTTAGTAGATGGGGAACCTGAGGCTCAGAGAAGTGGAATGCCTTGTTCCAGGTCCCAGAACTGGAAAATACCTGTCTCACTTTCAAGTGCCCTTCAGAATTTCTGCAAAGATGGGAGGTCGTAAAAAGTTGTACTGTGTGCTTTGAGACTGGTCCTTTGCAGCATACTTCCTTGGCTGCCAAAAACCTGCCCTAGAAATACATTTCTGTGAGGCCTGTCATTTCTTTGCCCAGCTGTGGCATGTTATTTTTCTGAGCTCCAGAGCCCTTGCCGGCCAAATCACACCACACGGCCACTCCTTAGCTAGTTTGTTCGCTCTGGGAGGGCTTAGTAGGGTTATCATAGAATGAATGACCCCACATGCCATGCCCTGCGCTAGGAACCTAACATTTATTCAATAATCACAGTAACTCTCTCCATTGTCTCTGGAGCAAGCTAGAAAGACTGGATTACTGGGGAATGGAAAGAAGACAGGAGGAGCCAGAGTTCAAGTCGGGCGGTGGGGGTGGGGGGTGCACATAGCCCTAACTTGGGCTAGGAACTTAACTCATTTAAGAAAACCAGAAAGATTACACCACAGATGATTTCGAAACTCCCTCAAAGATATTTGAATGAGAGATTCTCTTCTTTTCCCATCTCCAGTGCTCCACGGTTATAGGCAGCAATCTGATCCAAGAGTATAGTGACCGTCTGCCTGTTCAGCCCCTTAACTCCCTCCTTAGAGGTGAGTCCGGGCCGCGACTCAGTTAATTTCCAGGGGACGCTGCCGGGCTCCGAAGGGGGCGATAGGTCATTTCAGGATAAGAGGAGACTCCGAAAAACAACAACTCCCAGGAGCCCATGGGGAGCCACTCGGCACCCTGGGCCTTAGTGCATGCTGGGAGCAGTACATTGCCTCCCGCCGCGGCAGGCTCATTGTCAGGCAGCGCAGGACAGGTAACTCGTGCGCATGCTCAGTCACGTTTCAACTAGTTCAGCTTCTTCCTGCAGGATTCTTCTCTTCCGGCCTCGCCCAGGCGCGCTTTCCCCCGCCCTACCCCGCCCCTTTTTAGGGATTTTGGAGGGGGCGGGGCCTCTGGCAAGCGCGTAACCACGGGTGTTTACACGCGCGTTCATGGGAGATTAAAAACACTGGATGTGCAAGGTGGCGAGTCTAGGAGACCGCAGATAAATGCAAGGCGCATGTGTTCCAGGGGCGGTGCTACAAGGTGTCCGGAATCACGGAGGGGCGGGGCGGAAACGGGCCAGGGAGCTGACGCACGCGCATTGGGCCGCCAGCGCCCTGCCTCCTTCTTCAGGATTCCTCTCCTACTCCGCCACTCTTCCGGAAGTGCAGCCGCCCTCGCGCCCACCAGCGGCCACCCCCTGCGACAGGCCCCGCCTCCCACCGGCTCCACCCCCCAGCTCTCTGTCCCCTCCTCCGGTGCTGGCGCCGGCTTGCAAGCCCAGGTCGTGGCGGTTTCGGTGCCCCAAGCCGGGAGCGCGGAGTCGTTCCCGGACCGGCGGCCAGGCTATGATCGCGGGACCCCGGCGTCCCGCTCCGGTCAGCCAGAGTTCCCGTTTCAGCTTGTGCCGGTATCCGAGCGGTCTCCTCAGCCCGGCCCCGCGGCGCGGTTATCTGCGGCGCCCCCGGCGCGCCCCCTCCCCCCGATGGCGGCGGAGATCCAGCCCAAGCCGCTGACCCGCAAGCCCATTCTGCTGCAGCGGGTCGAGGGGTCCCAGGAGGTGGTGAATATGGCCGTGATCGTGCCCAAGGAGGAGGGCGTCATCAGCGTCTCGGAGGACAGGTACGGACCGCCGCCCCTCGGCCGCGAGGAGGGGCGGGTCGGGCTGGCGGTCCCGGAGCCCGCGTCCCGGGCTGTGCCTCCATGTCGGCGCAAGTGTAGACGTACTCCCCCAAGTTTTTATTATAATACACATCCTGGTGGTGCTAGTGTCCAGCTGCGCTCCGCCGCCCCTGCGTGGCTCTGGGAAGCGGAGACCGGACAGCGGCGTGCGCTTTGGCCTTGCCCGGGGCCGGTGGCACAGGCCGGGCCAGGGTGGCCCTTGGACTAACGGTGCCCGGGCCACTGGACCTTGGTCCAGCCGTAAGGACCCGAGGGGAAGAGGGTGGTGCCGCCCAGCCCTGCAGGTGTGTGCGTGAGAAGGATGCTCCGAGAACCCTTGCTAGATAACTAAGGGTTTTTGAATACTCTGGTACAGTTCTTAGGGCTCAGACAGAAAGTAAATGCCACTCCCTTCTCCCAGTTAGTCCCACGGAATCCAGATCTCCAGTAATCTTAAACTGAATTCAACGAATATTGCAAGTTGGGAAAAGAGTATAACTTTGGGTTCCTGCCGGAGAGGAGAGGTGCCTTCTCTTCTTTGCTCTCTTTATTTCTTCGAGCTCAGGGGGAAGCGCCTAGAACTTCCAAGGGACCTCTGCTGCAAATAGCTCTCGAGTTCCTTCCCTTTGCTTACTTCCTTTCTTTTTGCTTAATTTTGCTTAATTTGCAGAAGTGGAGCCAGTTGTTCTGCCTTTAATAATTTCCCTTGTTTTTCAGACAATAGCGTTTGCGCTTTAACTTAATTCATTTAATATGGGGAAAGTAAGCCGATGAAGCTGATTTCCATAGGAATGATGCCTGAATATAGTAATTTTGGTATTTATCTGGAATTGTTGTTTCAATAATACCAACTAGCGTTCTAAAAAAATGTAACACTTTGGAGGTATATGACAAGGGGCTTTACCCCTTAAGGTTTTCTTCATGTAAATTCAAATTTATGCAGAGGTGGAGAATTTTTTTCTCTGTGACCAGTACACTTGCAGGCAGGGGTAAAGCAGCAACGTTTTTGTTCATTACTGTCTTTATACTCATTTCAGCACTTTTTTTAAAAAAGATTTTATTTGCTTATTTGACAGAGAGAAACACAGCTACAGAGGGAACACAAGCAGGGCGAGTGAGAGAGGGCGAAGCAGGCTTCCCCCTGAGCAGGGAGCCCCGAGCCGGATGATGCGGGATTCCATCCCAAGGTTTCGGGGATCATTACCTGAGCCGAAGGCAGTCGCTTAACCAACTGAACCACCCAGACGCCCCTATTTCAGTACTTTGTATGCAGTGTGGCCTCACAAAAATTTACCTGATAGGTCTCTTTATATGATCATTTCTTTAGTATAACTAGGATGAGTATATTAATCACAGGTGCTTGTCAACATCATCCTCCCTACAAATGGCCAAAAGGTGGTGATTCACTTCCTAGATCCAGTGGGAAAATTGTAAACATAGGCCAGTGGCAAGCAGTCTACAATGAACAGAAAATATGTTGCCCAAATGGAGCACATGGATTAAAAACCTTTTGAAATTCACAAGAGGTTTATGAATGTTTAATTTTTTGGTAGAGGCAAAATTCTATTAAGGAGAATGCTTCTGGACCTAGAAATTTTTTTGTTACAGAATTGTTTCTGAAGGGATATATTGACTTTACTTTCAGTCTATAACTGCTGTAGATGAAACTGCTCAACTGAACTGCTGTAGGAAATTCATAAATAAATTTGTTAAGTCAAGTAAAAGAAGGAGAAAGGTAGTTAACTTCAGCTCCCTTAATAATAGTTTTGAAACGTTTTGCTTTGGTTCATGGTTTGGGAGTTGAGGTTAGTTTTCAGGGTTTTTGTTTTGTTTTGAGAGTTCAGAGGGATTTTAGAGGTTATTTGCTCTAACTGCTTCATTTTATGGATGAGAAAAGTTAGGCCAGAGAATTTACCTGCCCAAATTCATGTAGCAGGTGGTGAAGTCAGTCCTAGCTCCTGAGTCTCCTGATTTCCATTTTTGGGAATAGCTTTAGTAGGATGCTTTTCAAGGTGTTTGGAGAAGCTGAAGTAGCATATATGAAAGAAACTGAAAGATAAATCTCATTTGATTACAGGACAGAAGAAATGTGATGTTTAGCTATATAGTAGCTTAATTTTTACTTTTCCATTTTACCTGTATTTTATTATAGAGTTACTATTAAATAAGGCCCACTGATAAGTCCAGAATTATTCTTTACATATATTTTACTAATACTCAAACTTGACAAATCTGTGTTTCCATATTCAGAGGTGACAATAACTTTGTTATTTAGAGCTCAGTTTTGATTATGTTTTCATGAAGAGAATTGATATTCTTCCAAAATCCACTGTCAGTGCCATTTAACATAATGCTAAAGATAAGAAGATAGAATATTGATTTTCATCAAAACCTACAAAGCCATTTGCATTAACTGCTTCAACTAGAAACTAATAGTTTTTATTCCTGAACTCCAAGGTTAAATCACAAATAACGTCCTATGCTATATCACAGTGTCCCAGAAGTTCTTTGGAAACCTCATTTCCCTGTTTGACCTCTGAATCTGGATAGCCTTTATCTAACCGTAGAAAACACTTAACATTTTCTATTTTAAACTGTTATAGATACATATGGTCCATTCATCTTCTCCCTAATTTCCCAAGATGCTGTGTGTGTCTTTTTCATTTTAGTATCTTTAGGCTCTAGGAAAGTGTCTGATGCATGGTCGGCCCCCAAGCATTTGTTATGTATCAGAAACTGATAGATTTTTGTTGTCATTCCTGCAAGCATTTTAACTATTGTAGGTATTTAGTTGCTATTTGTTGAAGGACTTTTATGACAACCTGTTAAAGCCCTCTGTAGACAAATATGCACTTGTGGGAGAAGGATTGGACTGGATGGTCTTCAGGGTGCCTTACAATTTTGAAAGTCTGTGCATTGCTTCATTCATTCCATCAACAAACAATGAAGTTTCTGTTGTGTTCTGAGCACTTGCGCATACTACATTGGTGAAATGGCAAGATCCTTTCAAGATACAATTTAGTGCTGGGAAGTTTTAGAAGATAATAAAACAAAACCACAACCTGTAAGATTTGTTATTGAAAAGAGAATTTTTGGATAGGGAAGAGTGGCCAGATTTCCTCAGCCCTTATTATCGCCCACATTTTATCTTCTTTTTGGGGATTCTTTCACTTGGATTGCCATTTTCGTGCTACTGTTGCTGTCAGTAGTAGGTTGATAATATTCTCATCTTCAGGTCAAAGAGTCCATAAAAACCCTCACCTTCAGTTTATCTTAGCACAGTTTAGGACAGCCTGGAACTTTACTGGATACCAAGGAGGAAAATATAAGGGAACATAAGAAATATAAAAACAATTATGATTTTACAGTTTAAATTTCTGGTGCTCTCATAATACAGAACTTGTTCTGGGAACTCCCTGGCCATTTTTGAGTCTGTCTTTGCTTTGCTGATAGCTGGATTCTGTCTCCAGGGGACACACCTACCTGTAGTACTTTGGGTTCCTCACATCCCAGCTGCCTTCTGGATTGTGTTTTCTGAGTGGATGCCATCTTAGTTAATTCCCTGCTTAGGAGCTTCGTACCAAATGTCTTAGTTTGATTTTGGTTAACACTCATATCTAGTCTGTAGCTTCCCAGAGGTTCCCTTTTTCTATGATAGCCTCTTCTCCAGTGATGAGAGCCAGGAGAGACCTCTCTCCAGGTGGGACCCAGCCCCATCTAGACGTTTACGTTTATATATTCTTTTTATATATATATATATATATATATATATATATATATATATATATATATATATTCTTTATATGCATGCATATTTTAACACAAGTCGGCAGTCTTGGCATTCGTACAGAGAGTTTTAGTAACTCTGGGTAGTTACTAGTGGGCAGTTAAAGGAAATTCTTCCTTCACCAGGAGTCTGTACCTTTGCAGTGGGGAAAGGGGTCCATTTTTGTTTCAGTATAAGGAAATGTGCTGAAGACAGGTACAAACAACCAAAGAATTTCTACTCCTGGTGGTTGGGAAAAAGGAGTGCTCCTACAGATGGGTCTTGCAGGGTAACTAGGTGATGTGAAAAAGTGAGGGTAAAGGAAAGAGCACTGTAGATAGAGGAGGAAAAGAAAACTCCCATTCATTGAGAAGCCCTAGAATGGACCGTTTAAGAGTGTAGATTCATCGGGTGCCTGGGTGGCTTAGTTGTTAAGCATCTGACTTTGGCTCAGGTCATGATCCCAGGTTCCGGGGTTGAGTCCCACATCAGGTTCCCTGCTCAGTGGAAGCCTTCTTGTCCCTCTCTCACTCCTCCTGCTTATGTTCCCTCTCTCGCTGTCTCTCTCTGTCAAATAAATAAATAAAATCTTAAAAAAAAAAAAAAAAAGAGTATAGATTCAGGAGCCAGTCAGCTTGAGTTCAGAACTCAGCTCTGAGTGATTTGAGGAATCTGGAAAATTAGTGTCTCCAGAGAAGTGACTATGAGTGAAACTTTCTAAAACCTCTGGGCACAAGAATTTGAAATTCTTTTCTGGACAAAAAGATCCAAGACTCTGGTGGTGGGGTGTTCAGGAGGAGGCTTGGATGGGTGGGTGGGGAGGCACTATTGGGGATGGGTGTAATGGAGAAGGGAGTGTGGGGGAATGACCACCTTATATTCTAATTTTGTTCAAGACCAATTTATGCAGCATAGTTAGTGTTCCCTGTGATCCCACACCCCCAATGATGAAAGAGTCAGATTTTTATCTCCAAATGAGATCTGGTCCCTAGTGCATAGTACAAGGTAGTATATATTCATTGAATGAGTTATGCAATGGCCGATCAATCACTGGTTTGGAATGAATTGGCCCTAAGGAGGGATGAGTTTCCTGGAGCAAAGATATTTGAGATGAGCCTGAGAGAAACTTAGTAGCTTCCTTTCAGCCAGGGTCACAGCACAACAGGGAATGGGGTTGGGAAGGAATTGAGACAATAGAAGGGTTGGATTTTTTTTTTTTAATTTTTAAGGTGTTTTTTGTTTGTTTTTTTTTTGTTTTTTTTTTGTTTCTTGTTTTTCTTTTCATCCTGAACTACTCAATCCTGAGTGCTCACGACTACTTGACTATCTACCCCCCCTTTTTAAAGGTTTTATTTATTTACTTGACAGAGAGAGATCACAAATAGGCAGAGAGGCAGGCAGAGAAAGAGGGGGAAGCAGGCTCCCCGCTGAGCAGCGAGCCGCGATGCGGGACTCCATCCCAGGACCCTAAGATCATGACCTGAGCCGAAGGTAGAGTCCTAAGCCTCTGAGCTACCCAGGCGCCCTACTTGACTATTTATTGAAAAGATACATTAAAATTTCATTTCATTTTATAAATCCTCATGCTCTTGTTTGATTTACCATTGGCTCTTATCATTATGAAATCACACTATCTCAGTTCTCTGGCCGAAACCTTGTTTCACTGATACTTAGACCTTGGCTCAGTTCAGCTGAGTTCCTGGTAGTTTTACACACCATGTATTTTATAACACTTGAATCGAAGAAATATTTTGAAAATGTAAGTCAGAGGTTTCCCACAGTGCAAGTTCTAAAAGTTGAGGAGTTCTTGAGGGTGATGATATGAAGTCGTTAAAATGGACAAAATTAGAATCCATCTAAACAATTTTTTGAGTGTGTCATGTGTCTATTTAATGGCATAAAATTAATAAATTCAGTTATGCACTTGAAACTCATCACTTGGTGGTAATGATTGCTGGTTCCCAGGT
Organism: Spilogale gracilis; assembly: GCA_004023965.1. Classification (NCBI taxonomy): domain Eukaryota; kingdom Metazoa; phylum Chordata; class Mammalia; order Carnivora; family Mephitidae; genus Spilogale; species Spilogale gracilis. The sequence goes on along the minus strand of PITA01000443.1, from coordinate 185,103 downwards.
CCCAAAATGGGAATTTACTGCATGTGATTCTTGAAAATTAGACCTTGATACTGAATTCAGAGCATGAGGCAGTCTTTATGCCAGCAAATCTGCCTGGAAACAGGCTGCCTCTATGTCTCTAAAGGTCAGAATACAGATTGACTTTTTAAGAAATGATCACTATGGGAAAGCTTGTTTAAGGAGGCTTACTGGAGGAGGCTTAGCTCCCAGTGACCCCAGAGCTCCTGATGGTTCTGCATTTCCCACTTAATGTATGCACTAAACCAGATTCTGTCCAGACCTCAAAGATTTTAATCAGGGTACATTTATCTGCAGGACAATGGAAAATTCTGACCTTCTAAAAATGAGTGATTCTTGTATTGTAAAATCCTGACCAACAATCTTAAGTTAACTAAACTTACTTTGAAAAATAGGTAAAAATCATAGGATGTTAGTAGTTGGACAAGGATGCTTTAGAGGGCTGATCTGTTCCAAATAAACCAAATCAAAACTGTTAAAAAGGAAATACTAATTTTCTTTGTATAGTATCTTACCCTGTCTCTGTTTTCATGTTAAATTTGCCTTTGAGAGGGAAACATTTTCCATTTGTCATTGAGAATCATCTTGATGTCATTAAAGTTTTGTGTAAATTAAAACACATGGCATCTAGAAATCAAGTAAATTGTGATTTAAGATTATTTCAAGTAGTGAGCTGATGGTATCTGTAGTGTAATCTAGACTATGTTCAATATATACTTACCTGAAAAGAAAATGGCCATCAAGCCAAACTTTTCTTCTCAACTATCAGAATAGGAGGAATTTTTATTTCAATAGATCTTCTAAGGAGATGCCACAATTAGTCTAAAAATTTCCTGACACAGAAAAAAATAACTTTGCTTGTGCAACTTCACACAGTTTCAGTACTTTTTTTTTTTTTTTTTTTTTTTAAAGGGCAGGGGGCCTCCTCATCCAAACATTGGATTTAGTCATCAGTAAAAATTAATTCGGGAGCACCTGGGTGGCTCAGTCGGTTAAGCGTCTGACTCTGGATCTCAGCTCAGGTCTTGATCTCAGGGTCGTGAGTTCAAGCTCCACCGTAGGCATGGAGCCTACTTGAGCCCTACTTTAAAAAAATAATTTAAAAAATTAATTCAGAGGTGTAAGAAACTAGCAAATGAGACCAAAAAAGAAAACAAAGTCATCTGCTGGTCTCTTGGCAGGGTATGTGGCTTTGTGTTCTCCTGTGCCTTTAATTTAAAGACTCTTGGAGGAGAACTGGGTCTGGGAACCTCATCTCGGCCTGTCCCCAGCATTGACCTTGGGCACTGCCTAGGGCATTTCCTCATTGCAAGCCTCAGTTTCTCCCATCTGGCCAAGGAGCGTGTAGGAGTCCTAGCTGTGACTCTGGCAGAGTGGCCTGCCCATGTGGTGACTAGACAGGCGTAAACTGTCTGCAACCACATCACCCTCAAACCTTGAGCTGAGGGAGGTGTGCAGAGGGGAAAAAGTGGCATGTACTGTGAGGCAGCTCTAAAACGACACTTTCCCAAGCCTTTGGAGGGCAGCTCTTATTTCTTCCTGGGTGAAATATTAAAGAAGCATTTGTTTTGTATTGGGGCCTAATACTCAGTTGAACTGGATTCACTACATTCCTCCTTTTGGATGAATCCTTTAGTTTCAAATAACAGAATAGCTTAGCTCTGGGTAGTTTGCTGGTCCCTATGCCAAGGACTGAGTGGTCTAGAGTAATGCTTTTGACACTTTTTTGACCACATATCATAGTAAGAAATATATTTAGCTTTGTTACCCAAAACTGTTGTATGTGCCTCTCACACATATGCATGTATATAACTGACACCAAAGTTTTATAAAATCGTGTCCTTTATATGTGACATGCGTGCATCCGTTCTGTTGTTGTCTGTGTGATTGTGACTCATTCAGCTGGTTTCATGAACCACACAGTTGAGAAGAGCAGTTTGAGATGCAGAGCTTTAGAGAAAGTTTTGGTTTCCTGGAAGGTGGGAATACAGTTCCCCTTAGCGACCTTCACCGCACCTCCTCTCCTCCTCCACTGCCCTGCCTGTGCCACCCCTGCCCTGCCTTTCTGAATTTCCACAGACCAGAGCACTAACCTGGTCTCCCTGGAAGCCTCCAAGTCAGGAGGTAAGAGTCGGGAGCCCTTCGAGCCCAGAGCCAGAGGAAGCTCACAGAACACCGGGAGCACAGCCGACTGAGCAGCTGCCTTTTGGCTTCCTGTGATGTGTTCATTTAGTACTGAGTTTTAGGACTCAGAAAGGGTTCTTCTCATCCAAATTATGAATGTCAGCTGCTTACCTCCCTGTGGTTTTTTTTTTTAAGCTGGTCTTTTTAGCTGTCTACCTATAAGGTGGAGTTGATTGGGGATTGTGTGCTTTTTCCATTTGTCGTTACTTTTTTTTTTTTTTTAAAGATTTTATTTATTTATTTGACAGAGAGAAACACAGCCAGAGAGGGAACACAAGCAGGGGGAATGAGAGAGGGAGAAGCAGGCCTCCTGCTGAGCAGGGAGCCCGATGCCTGGGCTCGATCCCAGGTCTCCAGGATCATGACCTGAGGCGAAAGCAGTAGCCCAACCAACCGAGCCACCCAGGTGCTCCTGTTGTTACATTTCTTTTAAGATTAATTTTTTGAAACAATCTCTAAACTCAACATGGGGCTTGGACTCACAATTCGGGGATCAAGAGCTGCTATTTTGTACTGACTGAGCCAGCCAGGATCCTCTGTTAATGCATTTTTTAAATCTTTTCCTCAATTTCTGAGGATCAGTTTGTATTTTAAGTGGCCCTAACAAATCCTCTGGAGAATGTTTATATTTTGAATAAAGATCATATGACCGTAATAAAAAATAATCACTCATAAACCTCATAACCCAGTGACTGTAGTGTTTTATACATATTTCCTTCTAGAAGTTTTGCTAATGCAGCTTTCAAAAATAGGACTATAATCCCCTACTTTTATTATTCTTGCCCCCATTTAAAATTGTGCCACCTGCTATATTATCTTTAGTCCTCATTTTCAGTGGCTGTATATTTTTCTTTTCATTCAGTTTGCACTCACATTTATTTATTTATTTATTTATTTATTTATTTATTTATTTATTTATTTAAAGATTTTATTTATTTGACAGCGAGAGACACAGCTAGAGAGGGAACACAAGCAGGGGGAGTGAGAAAGGGAGAAGCAGGCTTCCTGCTGAGCAGGGAGCCCGATGTGGGGCTCGATCCAGGGTCTCCGGGATCATGACCTGAGCCGAAGGCAGTTGCTTAACCAACTGAGCCACCCAGGCGCCCCATGCACTCATATTTATGTCATGCTTACACGGTACGTACCTGGCCCTGGATAGCAAGACTTCCTGCTCTCTAGGTACTGATAATCTAAATGTCAGGATGAAAACTGTTAGGCATATAGCTATCTTTCCCCCCAGATTTTTGGATTATTTGTTTAGGAAAAATTGGAAGAAGTTTGCCATATTACTTTCTAAAATGTTTGTACCACTTTATGATATTAGTTTATAATATTGGAATATTTGTTTTTCCATATCTGACCAGCTACGGATATTATTTAAAAAATCTTCTTTATGGGTTATGTGACAGTTTCTTGTGTAAGGGTGGCATCACTGTGGGATTTTGCTCTGTCAGTGTGCCACATCCCAGACCTGTCCCATGAAAATCAGTGGTCAGGAGATGTGTGTGGCTGCTGGCCATGGTGTTCTCCTTTGCAGGCTTCTTCCTCTTTCTATTTGCCATGTTGTCTTGAAACAGCGTGTCTGCTGTCCCCAACGGTCTCTTGGCCCTTACTTTTTTTTTTTTTTTTTTTTTTTTAAAGATTTTATTTATTTATTTGACAGAGTGAGACACAGCCAGAGAGTTGGTTGAGCGACAGGCAAGGGGAGTGAGAGAGGGAGAAGCAGGCTTTCCTGAGGAGCAGGAAGCCTGATGTGGGGCTCGAACCCAGGACTCTGGGATCATGACCTGAGCCGAAGGCAGCCGCTCAAC
>PITA01000443.1:0-180990 GCA_004023965.1 Spilogale gracilis | reverse complement strand
GCCCTTACTTTGATGATTTTTAATTTGGGTGTTTTAGTTGGCTCGTGGATATTTTTTAAAAAGATTTTGTGGTTTTATTTGTTTTAGAGAGAGAGTGTGGGAAACGGGCAATGAGGGAGGGAGAGGGAGAGAGAAAACGTCAAGCAGACTCCATGCTGAGCGTGGAGCCTGACAAGGGGCTTGAACTCACGACCCTGAGATTACCACCCGAGCTGAAACCAAGAGTTGGATGCCTGGTCTACTGTGCCACCTAGGCACCCCTGAATATTTTTTATTTACTTGTTTACTTGTTATTTTTCCTTTTTGTGAATTGTCTGTTCCTGTCCTTTGTTTCTCTGTTGACAGCTCCTGGTTCTTCTGCACGATTTCTTGTGCATGTATTCCACAAATAGAGTAAGGATATTAACCTTTTGTCTGTTGTATATCCAGATATATGCCTCTGTTTATTTTTCACACAGAAAACATTTACTTTTTAATTGAACCATCTGTCCTTTCTTGCTAGTGAAGTTTCTTCTATCTTTCCTAATTTGGGGAAGTAATTTTCTTTCCCCAGGGAGTCCTTGCATATGCATGTTTTGTTTATTCTGTTTATATGATTTGGTGGAAAAGTAACCTCTTAATTTGTTTGGAATGTATTTCATTAGATGGTATAAATTGAGGAGTGTAAAGGGTTGTACTGAAATCTGCTATTGATTATTTCAACATCACTTATTGAATGCTTCTTATGCTTTCTTTTGTATATATATTTGTGAAACTGCTTTTATCACAAAATTAAATTCTCATAATCAACAGAGCCTACTATGGACTTCTTTAAATACTGGTTCCATACCTTTAGTTACTGTAACTAATGAGTCCTTCTTGATGGCATCCCATTATCTGTTTATGGTAAGAATCTGAGTCTCTCTGGCCAGCTTGGGGAATGAATAGGACAGGTGGCTCCAGATGATTGGCTCTTTCCCAGACTTTAGGATTTCAGAGTTTCAGTTTCCACATCTGTAAATTGGGCATAATGAGTCCTTTTGTATTTGTTGGGAGATTGAGATGAGCTGGGGTTCCTGCAGCACTTGGCTTTATACTGGGAGCATAGACGGTGCTGGGTAAAGGGGAGTTGTATTTTTTATGATACCACCATGCCTCTAAGTAGGTAAGCTTCTCCTGTTGCTAGGGTTCCATTAAGGCTTGCTATTTTAAGAGTCACTTTGGACACACAAAGGAGGGCTACTGAATTTTGTTTGTGTGTGTTGTATAGTTCAGTCCGGAGCCCTTGTTTCTCTTCTCTAGATATAGAAGGGTAATGTTACTCTGATTTTTATACTGCCACTTCCCAGACTTGCTCCCGAAAGTGGTCAGGAGATAGATGTGGCTGCTGGTGCTGTGTTCTCCTTCACAGACCTCTTCCCCTTTCCATTTGTCATTGTCCTGAAATGATGGGTCCACTGTCCCCACTTGTCTCTTGGAGGTGAGAGCTGTATCTTCCATTTATTCCATGGGGAAGATTTTGGGATAGGGATGTATGCCCAACTGAGTACTCTCAGCTGGAAGCCTGGACATTATAAGCCCGCAGCTGGTGGGTGGAATTCACCCTTAGGCAGATGTTGACCCTATGCAATGTTTCTGGAAGTTTGAATTAGTAGTCAGATTTTGAAAATCTGGATTTCACATAAAAGTCCAGATTGCTGGAGTCTCTTGAAAGATAGGGGGATGTGGCTGTGCCAAGCCTCGAATTCCCTTCCTATGGATCCCTTACTCTGTCTACTTCTGGCTAAGGTCATTTGGGCAAGGCCATGAGAGGGACACCCTGCTGCCTGCTGGTGGGGAGACCACATATGAGATTCAGCTTTCCTGTTTTCCTCTGAATCTGAAAGGCAGCACTTTCCCTTGTGTGGATCCAGTAGTTTGAGCTTCTTGGGTATTTGGAAGAAGTAGAAGAAAGGAAAGATATCCAGAAAGTCCGGATTTCTGAAAAATTAGGTGGGGGTGGAAAGAGGAACCACATATATTAAACATTAAGAGCTTTTATAAGCCAACCTCATGTCATACACAATAAATGTATAAAATAAAGGTAGGTTTTGGTAAATTAGGCGGGGTATTTATCGCCTCTTACCCTCTCTTTGGAGGCGTTGTAACAGTGTTGGGTTGTGGGGCTCAGGTCAGGGAAAGTTGGGTTTAATACTTAGTGCTGCCATCTGCCAGTGGTATGATGACCTTCACGGCTGTCAAATGGGAATTAAAAGACTACCTACCCTGTGGGATTATTCTGAGGGTTCAGTGATGCTGTGCTCTAAAGTGCTGCATCTAGCCATTCCTGTGGGAGTTAGGGTTTGACTCCCTTCCTGCAGGCTGTGTTTCTAATGCTCTTATTTTTTTCTTTTAAGATTTTATTTATTTATTTGACAGAAAGAGTCATAGGCAGGCCGGCAGTGAGAGAGAGAGAGAGAGAGGAGGAAGCAGGCTCCCTGCTGAGCAGAGAGCCCGACGTGGGCCTCCATCCCAGGACCCTGAGATCATGACCTGAGCTGAAGGCAGAGGCTTTAACCCACTGAGCCACCCAAGCGCCCAAATGCTCTTTATTTTTTTAAAAAAAGATTTTTTTTTTATGAGAGAGCCAGAGAGAGAGAGTGAACATGAGAACAAGCAGGGGTGGAAGGAGGCAGAGGGAGAAGCAGGCTTCCCCCTGAGCAGGGAGCCCCATGTAGGGCTCGATCCTCGGACCTTGGGATCATGACCTGAGCTGAAGGCAGATGCTTAACCAACTAAGCCACCCAGGCGCCCCTGCTTTTCTAGTTCTTTAATAACTGTCTTGTCCCTCCAACTCTTCCTTGTCCCTGTTGTCTTTGAATCAGTCCTTCTTTCCCTTTAGTTTTTTCCCCACTCTTTCCTTACATGTGATTGCTTCTAGAAAGTGGGCTCAAGCATCAGACACTAGTTCTAGAACCCTCTTTGATCTTCTGAATTGATTCTTTTTTTATAAAGATTTTATTTATTTGTCAGAGAGAGAGTTGAGAGTGAACACAAGCAGGGGAAGCAGCAGGCAGAGGGAGAGACAGTCTCCCCACTGAGCAGGGAGGCTGATGAGGGCTTCATTCCGGGAATCTGGGATCATGACCTGAGCTGAAGGCAGATGCTTAACTGACTGAGCCGCCTAGGTGTCCCTGAATTTATTTTTTTTTCACAGTTTTGCATAATATATGTGAAAATGCTTCATATACTATAAGGTCCTGTACAGATGTTAAGACTGTGGCTTTGTATACAAAACATGAATGTGTACTTTTTTTTCTTATAATTTAAGATTTTTATTTGAAAGAGAGAGAGAGAGAGAGTGTGTGTGTGTGTGTGTGTGTGTGTGTGTGTGTGTGTGTGTGTGTGTTTGTGAGCAGGGGAGGGACAGAGAGAGAGGGAGAGAGAATCTCAATGTGGAGCCCAGCTCAAGGCTTGCTCTCAGACCAGGAGGATCATAATCTGAACTGAAACCAAGAGTTGGATGCTTAACTGACAGAGCCACCTGGGCGCCCCAGATGTATACTTTTTTGAATTTAGAGAGTTTTGTGTTTTCTTTGTTTTCAAAGCAGATGGATGTAATACTTTAAATTCATTTAAGTTCTAGTGGGAAAAAACCTGTAAAATTACAGCATTGCCTATTATTTTGTCAGTCTGGATTAACATTTTTCTGAAGTCAGTTACCTTCAGTAGAAGAGAATCTTCCCATGCTATTAGAACTATAATAATCTGTTTTAGTGCTCATTGGCATTTCTGGCCTTTGGAAAATCCTGGCTGTCTGAAGTGTTAGAGGTTGATTTTGTTTGCAAGAGAAAGGGGCGTTGGGAATGCTGTTATTATGTTCTGATTTTTAAATTTATATTTGAATGGCTTACTAAGTGCTCTTCATATTTCAAAGCTCAGATGGCAAAAAGTTTTGAACAATGGGTAATTTTTCTCCAGAAGGTAAAATTGAATTAGAGAGGCTAGTTATGCTTAAACAGTAGTCAGCTGAATTAGCATGCGGATTGGATGGATTAAATTGGTTTGGAATTTGATTACACTGTGGGAAGTTTCTGTGCATCAGATGTACACAATGTGGGTCTTTGAGCTTTATCTGAACAGAGAAGGAAAAAAACTGAGAAAAAAAAGTTCACTTAGCCTGAAAAGGTTCACAGTAGTGCAGGGAGAGGAAGAGGCCTAGGCAAGGGGTCTTGAGGCTCCAGAGAACTGTGTGAGTTGCCTGTAGGTGCATATATGTGGGTTGTCCTCTTTCTCTGTTATGATCTTTACCCCACCTCTCTGGTTTTGCTTTTAGTTTGTTTTCTTTTAAAAAATGCCCTGCCCCCACACACGAATAGCCTCCCCCCATGAATCAACACCACTTACCAGAATGGTACATTTTTACCAAGGATGAACTATACCGACACATCATTATCATCCAAAATCCATAGTTTACCTAAAAGTCACCCTCCATGTTGTATATTCTGTGGACAAATATGTAATGACATACCATCATTATAATACCAAACAGTATTTTCACTGCTCTAATTACCCTCTGTGCTCTCCCTCTTCATCCTATCTCCCCAGTACCCCCAAGCACGGATATTTTATTGTCCATAGTTTTGTTTTTTCTAAATTGACTTCTTTCATTTAGTAATATGCATTTAAGTTTCCTCCATGTCTCTTCATGTCTTGATGGCTCATTCCTTTTTAGCACTGAATAATAGTCCATTGTCTGGATGTAACACAGTTTATCCATTCACCTACTAAAGGACATCTTGGTTGCTTCCAAGCTTTGGCAGTTATCAGTACAACTACGGTAAACATTCCTGTGCGGGTTTTTGTGTGGGCATGTTTCCAGCTCCTTTGGGGAAATATCAAGGAGCACAGTTGGTGGCGAATCTTATGGCACAAGCTTGTTTAGTTTTACAAGAAACTGCCAAACTGTCTTCCAAAGTGGCTGTACCATCTTGCAATCCCTCAAGCAGTAAATGAGAAGCCGCCAATCCTTACCAATATTTGATGGTGGCAGTGCTCTGGGTTTTGCCATCCGGACAGCCTCGCACTGATAGCTCCCTGTTATTTTCATTTGCATTTTCGCGCTGCCTGGAGAGGGAGTATCTTTTCATATGCTTATTTGCCATCTGTAGAGCTTCTTTGGTGAGGTGTCTGTTAAGGTCTTTGGCCCCTCGGTTTTTTGTTTTGTTTCGTTTTTTAATTTGAATGGTTTGTTTTCTTATTGTTGCGTTTTAAAATTTCTTTGTATATTTTGGATAATAGTCCTCTTGATTTTTTTGTAAACATTTTCTCCCAGTCAGTGGCTTGTCCTCTTGATATTGTCATTCACCGAGCAGAAATTTTAGGTTTAAAGAAATACAGCTTATCAATTTTTTTTTTTTAAGGTTTTATTTATTTATTTTGGAGAGAGCGTGCAAACATGAGCAGGGCCGGGGGCAGAGGGAGAAGCAGACTTCCCAGTGAGCAGGAAGCCCGAAGTGAGGCTCGGTTCCAGGACTCTGGTATCATGACCTGAGCCTAAGGCAGACTCTTAACCAACTGAGCCACCCAGGAGCCCTTATCAATTATTTCTATCATGGATTGTGTCTTTGGTGTTATACCTAAAAAGACAGTCACCATGCCCAAGGTCATCTAGAATTTCTTTTACTTCCTCTTCTAGGAGTTTGTAGTGTAAGTTCCTGACATTTTGATTGTGGAGGCATCTTGAATAAACGTGTTGCCAGTTGTTTGACACAGCTTCTGATAAGACAACCAGATAAGGAACTAGGCCTTTCCCACACAGGAAGGTCCTTGTTTGAAAAAGCTCTAGGCAACCTAGATAAATGATTGCTTGAGAGACCCCACTTCTCCCTTTCAGTGCCCTAATTCTTGCTCTCAGGTTTTAATTTAGCCAGTAAAGAGTGAAGCAGTGAAACCCTGACACCACTCTTGGACCCGTAATAAAGGCAGAGCCCTGGGTCCATTCTCTTTCTCTACCTGTGACCTTGCCCTGTGACCCCTGGAGTGCTGTGTACTATCCAGAACTTATGAGTAATAAATCTTGTTTCTCAAAGTTCTGTAATGGTTTCTTGCTGAACTGAATTTTGTGTTTGTACTAAGAACTGAAGAGCTGGAGCAGCCGTAATAGTGGGGGAAGCATCTGTCGAGCTCACTACGAGTGATATGTGTGCTACAGACATTCCTAACAGAGGGTGCTACCATCAGTAGGCTTGGGGCTGTCAGAGCAGAGTTTTATATTAGTTTTGCATTTTATATTTAGGCCTGTAATCCACGTAGAGGTGATTTTTGTAAGGGGTGTAAGGTCTGTCTAGATACCTTCTTTTGTCTGTGGATGCCACTCTTTCAAGCCCATTTGCTCCATTGTATTGCCTTTGCTTCTTTGTCAAAGATCACATGTGTCAGGCACCTGGGTGGCTCAGTGGGTTAAAGCCTCTGCCTTCGGCTCAGGTCATGATCCCAGAGTCCTGGGATCGAGGCCTGTGTCGGGCTCTCTGCTCAGCAGGGAACCTGTTTCTGCCACTCTCTCTGCCTACTTGTGTCAAATAAATAAATAAAATCTTTAAAAAAAAAAAAGATCACTTGTGTTATTATGTGGGGAGGTCTGTATCTGGGTCTCTCTGTGTCAAATAAATAAATAAAATCTTTAAAAAAAAAGATCACTTGTGTTATTATGTGGGGAGGTCTGTATCTGGGTTCTCTAATAAGTTACATTTATCTGTTTGTCTGTTCTTTCACCCATACCACATTGTCTTCATTACTGTAGCTTTACACAAGTCCTGAAGTCTTATAACATTAATCCTTTAACTTCATTCTTGCCTTTCAACATTGTGTTGGTTGGTCTGGGTCCTTTGCTTCCCCTTATGAACTTTAGAATCAGTTTGTTAATATCCATAAAATAATTTTCTTGGATTTTGATTGAGATGGCATTGAAAATACACATCAAGTTGGGAAGAACTGATGACATCTTGACGATATTGGGTCTTCCTATCCATGAAGGTGGAATATCTCCTCATTTATTTACCTGTTCTTTGATTTCATTCCAGAATTTTGTAGTTTTCCTCATATAAATCTTGTACGTATTTTGCTAGATTTATACCTAAGTATTTCATTTTTGGGAGTACTAGTATCAGTGGTACTGTGTTTTTAATTTGAAATTCCACTTGTTCATTGTTGGTATATAATAAAGCAATTGACTTTTGTATATTAACAAAAGATTACTAAATGAATCTTTAAGGGTTGCATATATCTGGAGGTATATATCAGTATCATTATTGAACCCAGAAGATCCATACACACTTTTAAGTTGTTGATTTGTTGATAACTGAACAAAAGGTTAATTTATTTTTAAAAATTATTTAATTTTATTCTTTTTAGCGAGAGAACAAGTGGATGGTGGATAAGGGTAGAGGTAGAGGGTGAGAGAGTCTCAAGGAGGCTCCACACCTAGCACGGAGCCCAGCGTGGGGCTCTGTCTCATTACCTTGAGATCATGACCTGAGCTGAAATCAAGAGTCAGATGCTTACTTATTGAGCCACCCAGGTGCCCCCAAAAGGTTAATTTCTTGAGATTACTCTGAGTAGCTTCTTGGTGGTCCATTGTGACCAGGATGGTCCTTTTGTATGTTTGACTATAATTGACATTTTTATATTTTGGCATAGGCCCTTGGTGATGTCTTACCACTAAATAATTACTGGGAGATTCCATTCTTGAGCCTGAAGGACTGAACTTGAGCTTGAAAGGTTGAAGCATTGACAGTTTTTACATAGCTTGATATTAAGTTTGTCCTTTTGAGTAGGTTGTCGCAGTCAGTATTTTCAGGGCTCATTTTTGCTTATTTCTACTTTTACAATACTTTTACCTAGAAAATTGGTCTCTTTGTTGCTTTTCTTACCTTTAGTCCATGCCCATATTATGTGGAAAAGTGAGGCTAAAGCTGGTGACAAATCAGTGGATTTGCAGGAAGATTGGGATCGAATGGTGAAACGTCTAGTTATTTGAAATGTAATTTAGCCGGGACAGTGCCACAATTTGAGAATTAAATAATCATGGTACAGAAGAAGCAAGGGTTTTTTTTTTTTTTTTTTTTTAAGATTTTATTTATTTGGCAGAGAGAAACACAGCCAGAGAGGGAACACAAGCAGGGGGAGTGAGAGAGGGAGAAGCAGGCTTCCTGCCGAGCAGGGAGCCCGATGTGGGGCCCGATCCGGGGTCTCCAGGATCATGACCTGAGCCGAAGGCTGTCACCCAACCAACTGAGCCACCCAGGCGCTCCAAGAAGCAAGGTTTTTTTAAAGTTCAAAAAAACCCAAAACAAAACAGTGTTGCTTATTGGTAGTTCATTTCTCATGGATACTAATTAATCCTGCTGGAACTGAAGTTCTGAATATTTGAATGAAAAATAACAGGTAAAAACAGCTAGATACCAGCAGTTATATTTACAAAAAAATAATTAAACTTGTTTTTAAGGTGAGACTACATGCATGTGTGAAACTCAGAAAGCTCTACTGAGAAAAGTTAAGCTCTTTCCCACTTACGGGTTTTATGATTTTGCGGGAGGAGAGCTGATAAGATTTGCGCATGCTCTGTCTGATAAGTGGCCTGATAGGGATCTCTTTGGGCATTTCTGCTTTTGCCCTGTAAACTTCACTTGTAGAACTACTCTGGGGATTAACAGTGCTTGCGCGTGGCCTCGGCTGCCTCCTCCTCCTTATCTGCGTTCCCTCAGCACCCGCTTCCTGTGTTTAGTAAAACATCTCCTTACATGCATTAAAATTATTTACTTACCTATTTACTTACCTCCTGCTCTGGGATCCTTAGCACCATGTTTTTTCAAGGCCTCTGGCTCAGAATTTAGAACAGAGTAGGCAAAATTGGAGCAAGAGAGGTTTGTGTTGTGTGCTAGTTCACAGTGAGGGAGGGAATCTGGAAACCAGTTGTCCTCTAGGGGTAGATAATGGCATAGTCTCTTAGTACAGTGAGCGGAAACCGTCTCTGGAGTTTCCTGGCCGAAGGCTCAAGTATCCTGCAGAATCTGAGGACAGGGCTGCATTCGGGCTCTAGGAATAGAGCTAAAGAGTGGAACATAGGGAGAACCTGGAAGTCCTCCCTCCCTGTTGCTCTTGGGTTTCGCTGTGTCTGCTTCATTCTTCTCTTTTGCTCACACTGGCTTTCTCTTTCTTACTTAGTCCACAGGGCAGAACGTGGCTGCCATCTGCTCCCTACCTGTACATGTTCTACTGTAGGGAAGCAGGGAGATTGATCTCAGGCTTCCAATCCTAGTTCCAAAGTTCCTTCGGAAGGGACTTATTGGTCCAGCCATGGTCACCTGTTCACTTGGGGATTATGACCACAAGAGGGTTCATCCTGCAGCCTATGGCAGTCACTGCGGCAGCCTGCGGATGGGGAGAGGAAGGGCAAGTGCCAGAGGAGATGTAAGGTATGCAGTTGAGCAAGTGCTGGAACAGTGTGGACATGAAATGAGGCTTTGCCCTTGGTTGTTGCTCTAGTAGCAGCAGACTAAGGAACACTGACTTCCTTTTCTCATGATCTTCATTGCCTTGTTTTTTATTTTTTGGGTTTTTTTTGAAATCTGCTCATATAGCACTTGGCACCATTTTTTCCTCATTGCTTCATTTGCTGATTTGACATGTTGACTGTTATTTTCTCGTAGTGAATATAAGGTGGAGAATGGGTAGGTATTTCGCTACAAATGTTTCCTGAGCAAAAGTCATTATTACATGACAAATTTTAGCACTAGTGAGTAGATCCCATATGGTAACCATATTTTCTAAAGTCCAAAACACATGGCTAGAGTTTTCTTTTTCCACTGACGGATGAAATTATATATATATATTTCATTATATTTTTAACAAACTCAAATTTGAAGAATGACATTAAGCACATATGGGCATGGTATGTGTTCCATTTCAGGGAGAAGGCTGGAAAGCCTCAAGAATATTAATAGTAGTAATAGCTAAAATTTATTGAGTACACACCATGTGCCAGGCACTGTGTTAGCCCTATATGTGCTTTTTCTTATTTAATCCTCAGGATGATTTTATGAAGCTAGTCTTTTACTCTCATTTGAAAGATGAGGGAACAAATGCAGCTAGGAAGAGGCAGGATGAGGATGTGTGCGGTGGGTGGTTGGACTCTATGCCACTTCTCAGAGACCTCTGTGGAGGGGTAGAAGGATCAGCCTCCCTCCATGGGTATCACAAAAGGCCACATTTAGGGCACCTGGGTGGCTTGGTTAAAGCCTCTGCCTTCGGCTCAGGTCGTGATCTTGGGGTCCTGGGATTGAGGCCTGCATTGGGCTCTCTGCTCAGTGGGGAGCCTGCTTCCTCCTCTCTCTCTGCCTGCCTCTCTGCCTACTTGTGATCTCTCGCTCTGTCAAATAAACAAACAAAAAAGGCCACATTTAGTTTTTCAGAGGCAAAGCTAGCAAATCAACTAACTGGTCAACAAATTATAATACAAATTAAGTAGAAAGAGAGTAGGCATCCTTTTACATCCTTATGATACCCTTCTTACCTGCTCCAGGTGTTGATATTACAAAATTGTAGATGTGAAATCAATCACCCAATTAAAAAATGGGCAAAGGATCAAAAAGAATGAAATCTTACCATTTGCAACAACCTGGATGGAGCTAGAGTGTATTATGCTAAGTGAAGTAAGTCAGTGAGAAAAAGACAAATACCATATGATTTCATTCATATGTGGAGTTTAAGAAACAAAACAGAGGAAGGAAGAAAAAAGAGAAAAGAAGGCAAACCATAAGAGACTCATAACTATAGAAGAAACTGAGGGCTCCTGGAAGGGAGATGAGTAGGGGAGATGGTGTAACTGGGTGATGGGCATTAAGGAGGACACTTGTGATGAATACTAGATGTTGTATGTAAGTGATGAATCATTAAATTCTACATCTGAAACCAGTATTACACTATATGTTAACTAACTAGAATTTAAATAAAAACTTGAGCATAAATGGGCAAAGGACCCGAATAGACATTTTTCCAAAGAAGATACATGAATGGCTCACAGATATATGAAAAGTTGCTCAACATCTCTAGTCATCAGGGAAATGCAAATCAAAACTGTGTTGTGATACTACCTCCCACCCGTGAAATTGCCCATCATCAAAAAGACGAGATAACAAACGCTGGCAAGGAAGTGAAGAGGAAACCCTTACACACTGATGGTGGGAATGCAAACTGGTACAGCCACTATAGAAGACAGTATGGAGGGGTGCCTGGGTGGCTCAGTTGGTTAAGCGACTGCCTTCAGCTCAGGTCATGATCCCGGAGACCCGGGATCGAGCCCCACATCGGGCTCCCTGCTTGGCGGGAAGCCTGCTTCTCCCTCTCTCAATCCCCCTGCTTGTGTTCCCTCTCTGGCTGTGTTTCTGTCTGTCAAATAAATAAAATCTTTAAAAAAAAAAAAAAAAGACAGTATGGAGGTTCCTCAAAAAATTAAAAATAGAACTACCATTATTTCAACAGTTCCACTCCTGGGAACATATCCAGAGGAAACAAAAACACTGTGTTGTAGAGATAATGTGTACCCCCATGTTCACTGCAACATTATTTACAATAGCTAAGATATGGAAACAACCAAAGTGTTCACCAATGGATGAACAGATTAAAAAAATTGTTTATATGTAATAGAATATTACTCAGCCATAAAAAGAAGGAAATATGTCATATGGGACAACATGGATAGACTTTGAAGGCATCATGGGAGGTGAAATAAGTCAGACAGAGGAAAAAAATACTGTATGACCTCACATGTGGAATCCAGGAAAAAAAAATAATTGAGCTCATAGAAAAAGGGATCAGGTTTGTGATTATCAGAGGCAGAGTGTAGGGAGAGGGAGAATTGGAGGAAGGTGGTAAAAAGGTCCAAACTTGCAGTTATAAGACAAATAAGTCCTAGGGAAATAATGTTCAACTAACACTGCCATACGGTATATTTGAAAGTTGTTAAGAGAGGAAATCCTAAGAGTTCTTATAATGAGGAAAAAAAACATTTTTGGTATCTATGAAAGATGATGGTTGTTAACTAAACTTATTGTGGTAATCATTTCACAATAAAAAAATAGATTTCTTGACATAAAATAAAATTATAAGTAAGACTTTGAGCTATATCAAAAAGGGCTATGAATTTATTGACTAACAACAGGGTCTTTGAGGAAGGCCTTGTAGGCTGCATGGGCCCTTTATCATAGTTAGGCCTAACCAAGTACAGGCTTATGTTTCTCATACAACAAAACATCTGGATATAGGTGGTCCTTATCTCTTCTTGAGCTGCCATCTCCAGCCAGCTTTCCTCCCTGTAGTTCAAGATGGCTCTTCAGCTTTTCTGCCTCATGGTTCAAGATGGCTCTTTGGCTTTCAGCTTTTCCATCTGGTCATAACTTTATCACAAGACCATCCAACTGCAAGGGATGATGGGGCATTTGTTTGTTTGCAACACTTTAACAAAATTGGATATTGGGGAGATAACTAGTAGGACTGCTCATATGAGGCCTTTGGCTAGGGGAGCTACCCTATACTGTTTTGACCAGTGTTGGCTTGACTCTTGGGAATCACTTTATCCCCATATGGGTTCCATTTGAATTTCATAGCCTATAAGACTGATGTTAACATTTCCCCTTCCCCGAACTCTGCCCTTTCTGCCTTTGCCTCTTGGAATGGATTCCCAGATTGGCATGAGTGCTGTAGTCTAAGTCCTTGTATGTGAGGACCTATGTTCCTTTGGTGAATGAATGTAGGCCTGGGACTTTGATGATTAATGTATATGAGTGCTTTGGCCACTGACCACCCTGAAGTTCATCAGTTAATCTGGCAAATAAAAATATTGGAAGGCTGGCCAATTCTTGACAGCCTGTAGAACCACCTGAAATCATTCATTGCTCTTCTCATTTAGGTGAGAATTTGTAAGTGTTCAACCACAGTATGTTTTCTAAACTTGCGGTGTGTTTTCTGTTAATATTTATATTCACACTCTCTGGAGCAGAAGTGCCCTTGTGAGGTTTCAATTAGAGGTATGTGGTGAGGTAGTGGTGCCTTCAGTGCTGCCCAGAAGGGCCTGGAACAGCTGGAACCCACCCCTGGGCTGTGTGCCTCTAACTGCGAAAAGCTCTGTGTAGGTACTCAAGGTGCCAGGAAAGGTTGGGAAGCCCTTCTCTAGGGACACTCAGGGCTTTTATTTGTACTTACAACAACCAAATCATTAAACCTGGCCACATTTTCTCACTGATGTTTTGAGCAAGGTATTGGAGAATGTTCACTTCCTCCCTCCCTTCCTCCCTTCATTTCTTCCTTTCTTTATAAAGATTTTATTTCTTTATTAGAGAGAGACAAAGATAGCGAGAGAGAGCAGAGCCTGGGAGGAGAGGGAGAAGTAGGCTTGATCCTGATGTGGAGCTTGATCCCAGGATCCTGGGATCACAACCTGAGCTGAAAGCAGACGCTTAACTGACTAAGCCATCCAGGTGCCCAAGAATGTTTTCTTTGTATTGTAATACAAGTAATTTGCCTAAAATTTAGATAGAGAATTGTTCTTGGACTGTTGTCAAGCAAGGTCCTTGGTAGACATGGTAGAAAGAGCATGAGAGGGGCTTATAGGGCCTAACTTAAAATCATGCTTCTCTCACTTAATTTTAACTTTTCTGAGGGTCACAGCTTCCTAATTTATAAAACAGGGAGAATAATGCCACTTTCTTCGTCACATTGTGATAAAAATTAAATGAAATAATGGGCATGAAAATATTTTGTAAAGCTCTGTTGGGGGTCAGAAAGTCCCATCGCTATAGGCACAAGGCATGTAACATAAATGAGGGAAGCAGCATGCTTTGAGAATAATTATTCGTAAGTAGGTCGGGCCTCAGTGTCAGTGAGACAACAGGGTATAGCGGGGCTTGTGGAAAAGTGGAGTGCTACGGAATGAGAGGGCAGCAGCTTCTCCTATCCAGCACACGTTTGCCGGGTGAGGATGCAGGTCCAGTGTCTCCAGATCCTTGGATTTTTCAAGAAGTACTGGAAACCCAGCTATTTATATGGCATCTTTTAAGTTTTATTTTTTATTTTATTTTATTTTATTATTTATTATTTATTAATTTATTTATTTTCAAAGATTTTATTTATTTGACAGAGAGAAACACAGCCAGAGAGGGAACACAAGCAGGGGGAGTGAGAGAGGGAGAAGCAGGCTTCCTGCCGAGCAGGGAGCCCAATGTGGGACTCGATCCCAGGTCTCCGGGATCATGACCTGAGCCAAAGGCACTCGCCCAACCAACTGAGCCACCCAGGCGCCCCTTTATTTTTGTTTTTTAAAGTTTTTTATTTTTATTTCCCAGAGAGAGAGAAAGAGAGAGAGAGAGAGAGAGAGAGAGAGAGAGAGAGAGAGATAGGCAGGCAAAGGGAGAAGCAGGCTTCCTGCTGAGCAGGGAAGCCCAATGTGGGACTTGATCCCAGGACCCTGGGATCGAGACCTGAGCCGAAGGCAGCTGCCTAACCAACTGAGCTACCCAGGTGCCCGACATCTTTTAAGTTTTAAAGTTAGTGCAGAAACTGTTTTTATCAACTCTGCAGACCAAACAAAATATTAACATGGGCCGGAGTCTACCCATTGTGTTATAAATACTAATTTCTTTGGGAAGCAATGCACAAGGATTCATAACACTTATTGATGAGGTTTCTGGTTAGAAAAGGCATTTTTATGTACATCCCAAAATGAGGGGTGCATCCCTCATTTTGTCATTTTGTGCTCTCAGAAATTTCTGCTTCAGATTCTTCATTGAAAGTTTCTCCCTGGAGTATGTTGTAAATCTTGCCTCTATCAAACAAAATCTCATGAGGAGAGACTCTTTTAGTAGTTAGGAATCAGGCTAAGTCTTGACTTTTAGTTATGAAACAGAGACCCTTAACATCTAAGGAACGAGGAGTCTATTATGAACCTACAGGAAACTTCCTGGAACCCAAGGAGGGCAGGAATGTGTCTGATCCTGATGAACATCAAGGTCTGGGAACAGGAGAGACTTCAGGACTCTTTGGAGCTGTGCTTTCCAATACGGTATCCACGTGCCACGTGTGACCGTTTTCATGTAAACTAATTAAAATAAAAAGGTTCGTTCGTGGCATTAGCTGCTTTTCAGATACTCAGAAAGCACATGTGGCTACCAGATTAGACAGTACAGATTATTGAATGTTTCTGTCATTGCAGAAACTTCTGTAGAGCAGCATGGACAGAGGAATGGGGGCATGAATTGCGAGGTCCAGTTAAAGGTTAAACTAAATGATGCTGGTGCTGAACCGAAGCATTGGCAGTGGGGCATGTTGAAGGACCTTGTGAGTCCTGGGAAGGCAGCGTTGCATAGGGTTAAGAGTGAAGATGGGTGTCAGATTTGAGTCTACTCTACCTTTCTTAACTATATGGTCTTAGACGAGTTCTTGAAGGCTCAGTTTTCTAGACTGAAAAAATGGGGATTATGAAAGCCTTGGGAGTGGATCCAATAACCTAGGGAAAGTAGGAAGAATGAAAAGGAAAGGTGAGAAATGTGATCAACAAAAATGCTGGGGAAGCTTACAATGAGGACTGTTAGCACTAACCAAAGATGAGTGGATTCTGGATTTTTAGGTTGGTCCTTGTCCGTCCACATAAGGATGGCACACTGGATTGAGAGTATGGGCCCTAGAGTCAGACTGGGGTTCAATGTCACCACATACTAACTCTGATACAGCATAATTAATATACAAGCTCTCAGTTACCTGGACCTGTTTTCTTTTGTGTTAAATGGGCATGGTGATAGAATTTGGAATTTATTTCAAAAGGTTGTATTGAGGGATATATTTCCTAGAAAGATTTAGTTAAGAGTTTGAAATATAGTAGACTTTCAATAGATGTTAGTTTTTGTTATTTAAGAACCTATCCTTAAAAAGTGAAAGTTCGGTATCGAATAGTAGAGAATCACAGTCTGTGTGGATTGTACAAACACGGAGACTTTTCACCAAGTATTATTATTAAAACTGAAGGGCACCCTGTCCAAAATTTAGAATGTGAGGAAAATAATTTTGGAATAAATGAAAAAGTGTGACTTTTGTGTACCTGGTCATTGTTGTGGGACTCATTACCGGGCGCCTTACTGAGAAATACATTTAATAAAGTTTAGACTAAGTTGAATGCGTGAATGGTAAATCCACACTGGACAATGGAAAAGAATGCTGTATGTCTGAGAGCATACATAAGGTGCTCATTGGGGACCGATAATTATATGCCTTAAAGGGACTGGGGCAGAAAGAGGGCTTTCTCCGCATTTCATCGTGATAAGTTTCTTCTAAGATGATTCTTTTTTTCCCCCCTTGTTACTCTGTGGAATTGTTCTCTTTCATTCTAGTATAAACCTGTACTATTCTCTTCTTACTGTAAATTAAAAAACACAAAGCAGAGCCAGCA
The DNA here is from genome assembly GCA_004023965.1 of Spilogale gracilis. Classification (NCBI taxonomy): domain Eukaryota; kingdom Metazoa; phylum Chordata; class Mammalia; order Carnivora; family Mephitidae; genus Spilogale; species Spilogale gracilis. The sequence goes on along the minus strand of PITA01000443.1, from coordinate 164,537 downwards.
AAAGGCAGTTTGGGTGGTAAAGAAAGCCAGATAGACCTATCTGGGTAAATCCCAGCTCCTCCATTTATTAGCTGGGTGACTTCTTTCAGAGAGGATAAATCATTTTTAAAATGTGTCATGTTTGTGACGCTTGAAGGACAGAGGAGCTGTATGTAGAGCTCTTGGCACATGGTAGCAGTTTCAGACGTGAGCAGATGCATTCATTCCAGTCGACGCCTCCAAGTCAAAGTAGATGTTTGAATTTTAGCTTTTATCTTTGGGGGGGGCGGTTTGTGTCCCTCCTCCTAAGTACAGTGTCAGGTGCATTATAAGCACTCAATTAAATTAATAATCCAAGAATTTATGTAACCGTATATATGGAGAAGAAATTGCTAGGGGTAAAACTCTTCTTTTTGCTGCTTATTTCCCACCAGTGCTGCACCCAGATCAGGTATTACTATAACTAGTTACTTGGGAAAAAAGTACTCTCTAAATGGTAGCCCTTAGAATAATCCAGAAACCAGATTTTAAAGCGGAAAATTCACTTTTCATTATGGAGCTGCTGTTTGACCTTTTTTTTTTTTTTTAAAACAAAATGTATCTTTTCTGTATCAGTGCACCCACTGAACAAGACCACCACGGTTTTAAATGCAATATCATAGTGAAATGGGACTTGAATCTCTTGTATTTAGAATCATTTTGATTAAAAATGATGAACATAATAAATGCTAGAACTCACTGGGCCACTGTATTTTTGTTTTTTAAATAACATTTACCTTCTATGATAAAATTAAGAGATATTTTCTGGCTTTGTTACTCTTAATTTATGATTCACAGTACCTACTTGCATGGCCAAGTAATAACCGTTTACCATTTAATTCTAGAGGTTGTTAGTTTCTTTCCCATTGAACAGACAAGATAATTGATCTTGCTCTGATACTCAGCTGCAGAAAGCAATATCCGTCCAATGCCAGGGATCACTTATCCAGTGACTTCAACTATATGAAATGTAACTGAAAACCAGAAAATAAGCAAGAGTAACCTGTAGCAACCAAGATGTGGCATAAAAACTCAACTCACTAATTTGTACACTTCCCTCCTAGAGCTACCTTTCAGACACCTACTTCTGTACTGAAATTATACTGAAATATACCGAGTGAAGTGTCCTATTTCACTGGCTTGATGTTTTCAGTTTTTTTCACCTTTAAATATTTCCGATGACAAGGTTAGACGCTTTTAGCAACAAGCGTTACTTGTCAGGATTTGATGAGTTGGCTGGGGTGGCTGGTAGCCTGCCTGGACCTGTTCATGGGGGACAAAGGCAGCGTGGAGAGAGCCCCGGCCCAAGCCCTTTCCCGGCTTCTGTTTGAGTCAACATTTGCTAAAGTCCCATTAGCCAAAGGAAGTTACAGCGCCTCGCCCAGAGTCGGGACTGGAGAAATCCTCCGGGTCTTGATGAGAAGAGCAGTCAAGCCCCATTGTAAAAGGTTCTGGGATGGGAGGGATTTCTGAGGACATTTTGGCAAGCAATATTCCATGATATTAAAAGGAATATCATAATTTAGTGGTTTTTTTCTTTCTTAGTCATCTATCAAGTTGTGTATTTTATGACCCATGGCATCTTAGAACTGACGAGATATGGTATATGTTTTGGGCTCTTGGGTTTTTTAATTAAAACAATACGTATTTAATGTAAGAATTTAAAGTAATACTGAAGAGTAAGAGTTAAAGTGCTTCACCACACCCTTTCTGCCCACATCTCAGACCCTGAAAGAGTCCTCCACAAGAAGAGTTTGGCATATGTTTATGGTAGGCCGAACAGAGGCCCCCCCCAAGCCCAGGGACTTCCGGGGTAAGAGGGACTTTACAGTTGTGATTAAGTTAAGGATCTGGAGATGGGGAGATTGTCCTGGATTGTTGGGGGTAGGCCCAGGGTAACCGTAAAGGTCTTTAAAAGAGGGAGGCAGGAGGATGGGAAAGGAGAAGCAGTGTGAAGATGAACACAGAGATGGGCGAGATGTGGCCACCAGTCAAGGAATGCCAACAGCCTCTAGACGCTGCAAGAGGCAGAAACAAATTCCTGCCTTCAGAGGGAACAAGCTCTGCTGACACCATGGTTTTAGCTCCTTAATTAAGACTCATTTTGGACTTTCAGCCTCCAGAACTGTAAGAGAATAGGATTGTATTGTTTTAAGCTGTTAAGTTTGTAGTCATTTGTTATAGCTGTAAATGGAAATAATATACCTGTTTATTTAATTTTTTACTTTTAAAGAAATACATGGTTATTCACTAGAAGTTCAGATAGAATCAGAGTATATTCCCATGTTTTTGATCATCTCTTCCCATGTCCTCTGGGCTACCACTAACAGTTTCTTATGCATTTCTTCAGAAATAGTCACATTCAGGGTGCCTGGGTAACTCAGTTGGTTAAGCGTCTGTCTGCCTTAGGCTCAGGTCATGATCCCGGGGTCCTGGGATCGAGCCCCGTGTTGGGCTCCCTCCTTCATGGGGAGTCTGCTTTTCCCTTTACCCCTCCCCCCTGCTCGTGATCTTTCCCATGTTCTCTCTCTCAAGTAAATAAATAAATAAAATCTTAAAAAAAAAAAAAGTAGTAGTCACATTCATTCTCTCATTTTCTACAAGTATGATCATATCAGACCTGTGTATGTTTTTCTGTAACTTGCTTATTTAATTAAACGTATTCTTGGATATTTTTTCATCAGAATAAAGTAATTGTTTCTTTCAGTAGAATAATTTATTTTACATACCCTTTTAGGAGACATTTAGGTTGTTTTCACGTGTTTTTTGGATGTTGTTTTGCTTCTCTTTCTCTTTTCCTCTGCTACAAACAATGCTGAATGCAGCAGCTTTTGCAAATACCATTGGTTATCATCTACAAATATAATTTAAGCAATTGAATTACTACCTTAATGAATGTCGGTATGTACGCATGCTGGAGTGAGCGGGGAATGCTGTATCTTCCCATTCAATTCTTTGCCTATAATATTTTATTTTAACTGTCTTTGAGAGTTCTGCATATATAAAATATACAGAAAAACACATAAAGCATAAATGTATAGTTAACTGCAGTATTGAAAAGAAATCCATGTCAGACATTTAATACTGTTGGCCCCTTGGAAGGGGCCTTTGTGTGTCCTTTGGTGATTACAACCGGCAAGAGGTAAACGGTATTGTGACTTCTCATTTGCCACTGTTTAGTTTGGACAGAACACTAATGACAGACTTGATCATCTGTCCCTGAAAATATTGGGACTGTGAAAAGAGCTAATTAGGATGTTCCTAATAATAAATCGAGAATTGACAGTTGACCTTAGAAAAATTATAGGAGGTGGATATGAGAACTAAAAGCAAAGTGAGAGTTTGGGACATTTAGTGTTAGAAAAAACAATCTCTGTTTAAGACTCTAGCTGTTGGGATATCCATAATTAAGGCATAAAAAATGTTTAAGAACATAGGAAAATAGTATGATAAAGGTTGATGAAAGGACAAAGTGGCATTTGAAAAGACATTTGTCTGTTACCTTGAAAATTCATTCAGAGAGATTGCCTCAGTGTGCTGAGACGTCAGGTACATGCATCCATTCATTATATGGTGCATTATGCAACCCATCTTCATCTTTAAAAGCTAAATTGATTCTAAGGGAAGTTGATTTAGAGCAAGCCTTGAAGGTCTGGTTCTTGGTTTATTCTCTTGTCGGTTCCCCAAAGGTGTCCTTTCTGATCAGTACTGATTAGTCAAAGATGGAACTGAATTCTAGGCCCCTACAATTCTTGTCTTTTTTGACTTCTACCCAAGCCCAGGGGGTAGCACTAAAAATGGCAAATACGAATTCCTGCTTTAAGAAAGATTTGGCCAGCTTCTGTGGTGGGGTGGTGAATGCACGGAAATGGATATGCCTAGGTAGAAAGGGTACCTCTCACCTCAGGCACATGATAGCTGTGATGTCTTCCGAGTTGGATTCAGAGTTGTAGCCTCTTTGCTGTTTTGCTCCCAGACATATTTGGCTTTCTTTGGCCTAAGGGCCAACTCTCTTAATTCTTTCCACCGGTAATTTGTATACAGATATAAAGTCTCAAGAGATTTGGGAAGTAAGTAAAGAAGCAAAGTTTAGGGAAGAGTAATGAGTTTATCATTTTGTGTGTTGCACACAATGGTGGGAAGGAGGGGTTAGTGGCTTGATTAACACAAAGTAATGCTCACACAGTGCCCTCTGTTTGAAAACAGAGGAAATCATGTATCTTTTTCAGTAAAAAGAGCCAATTTGGTACAGCCTTGAGTTAATCTCTAAAGGAGTTAAGTAAAGTGAATCATTAAAAACTCTGCTAAATACTCATTTGTTTAGGAAATAGGTTTCTCCGCCTCAAATAATTGTGCATAAGTATTATGTATTAATTGTATGAAATTACTGGAGAAGATTCTTTTAATTAGAACCCAGGTGATGAATATTTGCTTAAGTACATCAATTTCGTTCCCATTTCTAATTTGTATGACTCCTTGGTATCATCCATCTCTGTTTTTGCAGATAAAAAAAATAAGGCAACTAAGCCTTCTTTGCATCCAGTAACATCGTTTATCTTGCTTGGTAAGAATTGGTGTGGATTTACTTATAAGATTCCTCCATAATGTCAAAAAATATGAAGTATAATGTAAAAAGTATAAAGTATAATGTCGGGTTTATTTTTGATGGACAGCAATCATGGAAAACTTGTAGGATGTTCTCAGGATCCTCAGACTGTATTTTGTGTGTATTTGGTTGTTTTTAGACTATGGATATTGGTGCAGTTTTAGCTCGGCCCTTTGCAAGTAACATTTCCATTTTCAGAACTGATAGCTGAAACAAGGCTTTGCTTTTGGGCATTCATCCAGAATTTGAGGGAAAAAAGCAACAAAGAAGAATCTGGTTAACACATCCTTTCTTCTGTTGGTGAACACCTGTCCATTTTTTCCCCTCTAGATTCATGGTTTTATTTGTGGGTGTTGTGGGGAAGTAAACAAAAACCAAAGCCATTACAGTTAATTTAAAACTATACATATTCTGATAACTTGAATTCAGCTTATATATGGTGGTGATTAAGAATGCTTGTCTTCAAAAGTAGTTATGCAATTAAGTGTGGTTTTGTAAGCACTAACAAGGCAGGGATTATACATTGTTCACTTAGAATAGTACCTCATAGTAGATGCTCAGTGCTTAGAATAGTACCTCATAGTAGATGCTCAGAAACTATTTGTTAAATAGAGGATGGGAGAATATATTGGCTGTAAAACCTAGTGTTGATGCTTCATATTACCAATCCGCATATATTTGAAAAATGCATATATTCATAGTAGTTCAGAACCTCACATTTTATCATTACAATTGAATGATGGTCATTATAGTTTGCTGTTTTGTGATTTTTTTTTTTTAAATAGAACATCCTTTCTTTTCAGTGCATCTATTTCATCATAAAGATTATGGGGAACTATTGTTTCCTTAATATACAACATTCTTCTTGAGTGAATAATAATCTCCTACATCTATACAGCATTTTATACTTCACAGATTTTTCATGCTCCATCATTTGGTCTTTACTACAGTACTATGAAGAGTAAGGGGTTCCTGACACTGCTGATTATTTGCCCAGTTGTCTACTTTATTCTTTCTGGCTCGTTGAACCCCGATTTTGTTCAGGTGTCGGCCCCTACTTCATGTAATTTAGGACTAAATCCCAAGTTGTCTAAGCTGTTACAATAAGTTCATTCCTTTCACCAGGGACTAGTTTAGGAATGGGCACGTGACCCCATTCTAGCCAGTGATCTAAGGAGGGTAGTCTGCTGGGGGTCAGGGGACTTGAGGGAAAAGTTCGCTCCCTGTTTGAAAGGGATACACAGGAAAGAAACATCCCCGATTTTTCTGCTGCTTTTGGTCATGACTGGATTTAACCACCTGGAGCTGCTGTGGCAGTCTTGTGACTATAGGGAAAGGTAGCTTAAAAGTAAGTTGGATGCTGACCAGAGTGGGAGAAAAAGATGGAAAGAACGAGCTGCCAGATAAGCTAGCCACAGAGCTACTGCACTGCTGACTTCTTGTTACCAGAGATTAGGTTTTTCTTACTCCAGTTGAAGGCATGCTAACTGATAATTGGTACAGTTATTGCCATTGTACAGGCAAGGAAGTGCAGACTCAGAGCTCCGCATGGAATGACCATCACTAGAGGGTGAACTCGCTGTGGAAGTCAGGTGAATTAAAATGCATCCTCTGATTCCTTGCGTGGTGGTCTTCCTGTTCCCTAGTGTAGGGAGTAGCTAGTTCCCTAGCTTCTCTATGAACAGCCCTGCCTCCCTACTTGGGAGGGAACCGGATTACCAATTTAGGTATTTGTGTTTAAAATATGTTCTAGATAGTTCCGAATTACTTGGTAATTAATTACCTGTAACAGATACTGCTTCAGAATTCTTACTCATATGGTTACCTAGTTTTCTTAGCTTGGCTGACCTAAATGAGAACTTTATTTACAAATTAACAACTTGAAGAGAAGTTCTTTTACAACTAAAGTAATTTTAAAGATTGTTTTGTGAGTATACATTTCAAAAAGTTTCTTGAAATCTGCTTAACTGTGTGGATATATGTTTCAAAAATTATGTTAAGTGTCGAGAAGTGGGATGATTCATTTATAAAGCAATTAAAATGGTGACTGACCAACCTATTGGATTGGATGGGAGAAGGGCTATATATCTTATTTTAGAAGCTGTACCAACATTGGCTAATATGAAAGCTTATGGTTGACTATATACATGATGTTCTTTGCACTACCTCTCTTTTTTGACTTTCTCTCTACATTCCACCCACTTTTCTTTTCATCTTCCTTCCCCCCTTATGGGTAGAAGGTAAAGAGACTGTGACCAGTAGTATGTGGCACATCATTGCTTCTTCTTTTTTTTTTTTTTTTTAAGATTTTATTTATTTGACAGAGAGAAACACAGCCAGAGAGGGAGAAGCAGGCTTCCCGCCGAGCAGGGAGCCTGATGTGGGACTCGATCCCGGGTCTCCGGGATCATGACCTGAGCCGAAGGCAGCAGTCGCTTAACCAACTGAGCCACCCAGGCGCCCCGACACATTGCTTTTTATTACAGAGGACTATCAGGACAGTGTTCAATCTGAGTAAAGGAATTTATTTATAGTTGAAGAATTTAAAAATATTCAGTGCCATGTAAAAGATACTTGTTGGGTAAGGGTTAGATATTTTTTTAAAAGACCAGTATTCTTGGTGGAGGCAGTGGTGGCTAGGAAGGAGCAGGAAGAAGACTGAGCTAGTGTCCAGTCTCCTGGAGATTATAGTCTGTGGCCCCCACCTCTTCTTTGCCCAGTTGAAGAGACTGCTGTGCTGGAGAGGAGAGAACTGCTGCGGGGGGCGGAGGGGAACATAGAATCTGTCTTCCCTCAGCCCTTGCTGCTTCCTCAGGCTCAGAGGACTGGTTAGCTGAAGTGAGAGGACTAAAAGAGGACCAACATTTTAAGACTGTTCTTCCTGGTAGCAGAGTGGTTAAATAATTCATTCAGCTTGTTCTTTTCCTCCCTAGTCTAGGGAAATACCGTGGTTGGGCTTTCACTGGGTACCTATTGGGATATTTTCTTAATTCTTAATTTCATTTAAAGCTTAAAGTGAGCCCAATTTCTTGGGGATTAATGGCAAAATAAAAAATTCAGTCTTGTATAATTATTAAGAATTCCTCCAATGCTGTAATTTTTTTCTTTTTCCTTCAAGATCTCTTTTGTTCCTAAGATTTTACTTCACAACTAAAATGAGCTGTGTGGTGTCCTGATAAGGGTGATTTAACACCAGGATTAGCACAGGTGACACCATATGTTGCTGATTACTGACTTCTCCTTAGAGTGTACTTGGATTTCTACTTGAGGAGCTTAATGATTTGATTTCACCTCTTTAAATTAATGTATCTGTGAATGGAGAACTTGCCCTTCAAACCAGCATAACTTTTGTTCAAAGAACCATCTCAAATCGCGAAAATGGAAAGAATGCTTAAAAATCTGTATGAAGATGTTGGTTGAACTATGACATGAAATTTAAATATTATATTCTGCTGCAGTTAGCAGAAAACAGAAAATTACTGTCTCAGGCTAGTTAAAGGGGTTATTTTCCTGTAATGAGAAATACAGAGGTGGGCATTCCAGGATTGGTCAAAACCATCAAAGACCCCTTCAGCCACTCTAGTGATCATGTCAATTTGAAATCTCAAGATGGCTGCTCTCCACCCCGCATTGCATCTGCCTTCCAGGCAGGAAGAAGGGGGAGGGCAGATGGCGAAAGCCAGTTACCAGCTTCTCCGGATCTCTTTCAAGGAGCTTCCTGGAAGCTCAGTTTGGTGACTTTCGCTTATATCTCATTAACCAGAACTGTGTCTTACTGCCACCCCTAGCTGTCCGCAAGGCTGGGAAATGAGCTTGTTTTGGCGGGACATGTCGTCACCCTCAACACAGTTGGAATTTTGATGGAAGTATTTTTGAAAGAATTATGTGTCTGTTTCTGAACTAATGGGACTCCGGAGGAATTATAATAAAGGCATATTTATTGAAAACCTAGCTGCATACCCGGTGTAGTGCTGGTTGCCTTGGGGCACTATCTTACTTAAGGTTTCACATTTAGAGAGACATGTAAACACATTTATATTAAAGAATAAAGTAAGTTCAGGGTAGATTTAAAGAGCCAAAAAAGCAAGATTAATTGTATTCTTTGTGGAAATGTTCTCATAGTCAACCTTATTAAGCTTGGAATGAATTTAAAAGACTTTATCTTGAAACCCAGATATTATAATGGAAAATTTTGACAAATTTAAACATATTAATTTAAAAAAACCTATGTGTTGGAACCCAGCATTCATAAATGAAGGCTTGTAGAAAATACTTCCAACATAGATTTAAGAGTCTTAATATTCATAATAGATAGAAAGCATCTGTAGATAAGGGATAAAAATATAACTTTATTAAAAAATATGGATAGGCACACATTTTTCTGAAAATATACAGGTAGTCAAAAAAATTGAGAAAAATAATAAAAGCAATATAATAAACTAAGTGCTAAAATACCATTTTTAAATTTTTATTTATTTATTTTTTTAAAGATTTTATTTATTTGACAGAGAGAAACACAGCCAGAGAGGGAACACAAGCAGGGGGAGTGAGAGGGAGAAGCAGGCTTCCTGCCCAGCAGGGAGCCCGATGTGGGACTCGATCCCAGGTCTGAGCCGAAGGCAGTCACTAACCAACTGAGTCACCCAGGCATCCCTAAAATACCATTTTTTATAATTCCTACTTGATAGATATTTTTAAAAATTATTAATAACCAGTTTTGTAAGATCAAGAGAGAAAAGGCACTTTCATATATTATTGGTAGTCCTGTTAGATTGATGCCGTCATTTTTTTTTTTAAAGTAGGCTTCATGCCCAACATGGGGCTTGAACTCACGACCCCAAGATCAAGAGTTGCATGCTCTGCCAGTGGAGCCAGCCAGGTGCCCTGATACCATCATTTTGGAGAGCAGTTTGGCAGTACCTGTCAAAAGGCAAAATGTTGATACCCTTGGACTCAGCAGGTGCATTTCTTGGGATAAATTTTGCAGAAATACCAGCATGATTTTACAAGGATGTTTATCGTAGCATTGCAAGGAAGTAAAAATGTGGAATGAGCCATTTAACATGGTTAAATAAATTATGTTATAGTCACACAAGGTAATTATTAATTGGCAAGCTGTCTGCAGACTATTAGGCAAGTTGCAAGGTAATATGTGTACTATCTTAAGAAAGTGAATCTGTTTATGCACATAAAACGATTGGGGTAAGAGATATGATGATTTTTCACTTTTTATACATAGATATTTGAATTTTATGCAAGGACAAATCGTGTTTGTGTGTGTTTTTAAGAATGAATTGTTTCTAAAAGTTGCTAACAACTCTTTTGAAAGCATTTTTTTTTTGGTAATATTTTTTATTTGAGAGAAAGAGAATGAAAGAGAGCTAGCAGGAGAGGGGGAAGGTCAGAGGGAGAAGCAGAGCCCCTGCTGAGCAGGGACCCCCCCCCCCCATGCGGGACTAGATCCTAGGACTCCCAGATCATGACCTGAGCTGAAGGCAGTCACTCAACCAACTGAGCCCCAGGTGCCCCCAAAAGCAGGATTTTTTTAAAAATAAAGGGATATATAAATTTTTGGTTCTATAAAAAAGCTAAAATGCAGTTAGTGATTTTTATGAGTTTCCTAGGGGTGGTAGAGGAGGAAATAATATCGAAGAAGAAAACAATCTGGATTAACAGTGTAAAATGACGAACTATTGGGAGAAAATGTTGTTTTCTTCAGCTACCTCCTATGAGCCAGGGTAGGCTAGATTATAATAACAGACAGCCTCCAAATTTCCGGGGCTTACATCAGAAAGATTTATTTGTCACTCCAGGTTCATGACTATTGATAGTCGTCTGTGAGCTAGCTTCCCAATAGAGCTGGTAGTCTGAGAGACTCTACCAACTAGAGCATCACAGCTCACCGGGATGAGGGAGGGGCTTGGTGGAGCCTGTGCTGGCTCTTAAAGGCTTCTTCCAAGAAGTGACATCACTTCTACTTCTACTTTATTAATTAAAGCTTAATTAACTTACTTAATTTATTAATGAAAGATTATGCCTGAATTTAAGGAGGTCAGAAAGTATCATTCTAATGTCCTTGGAATGAGGAGAATCCAAGTACTTGTGAGCACCTTAATGGCTGTCACAGCCCTTCAGAGGGGTCCTGTGAGATGAGCTTCTAGAACAGTATCTGGCACATAGTATAGGGTTACAAGGATTTTCCTCTTACTAGGTACTTTATACTCAGCTAGTGAATTTCTTAAAAAGTATGTATGAAATGACTTGCATATTAATTCAATCAGGAGGCATTTGTTGAGTTCATATCATTGTATCAAACCTATGGAATTAAAGAGATTTGTCTGTGTGTATATGTTTTTAAATAAAGTAAGATTTTATGAAAATGTTTCCTAAATATTTTGAAAACCACCTCCTCCCAGATTGTTTATTCTAACTTTATCTATAAAGAAGGTGTTTATTGTAAAGGAAATTTCTGTGGGGCTTTTGGTATATTTTTATGAAGTTCTAACTTAGTGAAGCCTTAATCTATTTAATAAAAAATTCCTATTTATGGTAGCTATCAGGAATGTATTCTGTTTTATTTTATTAAAAGTTTTTTAAAGATTTATTTATTTGTTAAAAGATTTTATTTATTTATTTGACACAGAGAGAGATTACAAGTAGGCAGAGAGGCAGGCAGAGAAAGAGGGAGAAGCAGTTTCCCTGCTGAGCAGAGATCCCGATGTGGGTCTTGATCCCAGGACCCTGAGATCATGACCCGAGCTGAAGGCGGAGGCTTTAACCCACTGAGCCACCCAGGCGCCCTAAGATTTATTTATTTGAGATTGAGAGTGCAAAGTGAGAGAGAGAGAGAGAGCATGAGCCAGGGAGAGGCACAGAGGAGAGGAAGAAGCACACTCCCTACTGGGCAAAGAGCCTGATGCAGGGCTCCATCCCAGGGCACTGGGATCATGACCTAAGCTGAAGGCAGATATTTAACTGACAGAGCCATCCAGGCACCTCTTATTTTTTAAAGATTTTATTTTAGAGAGAGTGTGCCAGAGTGCAAGAGCATGAGTGGAGGGAGGGGTAGAAGAAGAGGGAGAAACAGTCTCCCTGCCAAGCTTTACCCAGGACCCTGGAGCCAACCAGGTGCCCCTCAGGGATGTATTTTACAGCAGTAACTTTATTTATTTATTTATTTATTTATTTATTTATTTATTTATTTATTTATTTATTTATCTGTCTATCTATCTATCTATCTCTCTATCTATTTATAAAAGCTTTTTATTCATCTCTTTGACAGAGAGTGAGAGAACACAGGCAGGGAGAGGAGCGGAGGTAGAGGGAGAAGCAGGGAACCCGATGTGGGCTCGATCCCAGGACTCTGGGTTTATGACCTGAGCCACCCAGGCACCCCTATAGCAGTAACTCGAGCTATGTTTTCTTGGGTTTGGCTGACAGGAAAGGTCCATTCCATCAACAGAAAGGAAATATTTTTAGACAGTGTTCTGTACACATGAAGTCCAGGTACAGAGTTCTTTACTCTGTGATATTCTGTCATTTAGTTTAGTGTGAGTAATGTGAAGCTGTCTTCTGAGCATGGTGGAGTTTCTCCTCCCTCTGATATTTCTTCCCTTTGCCCCTAGTTCCCTCAGTCGTTTTCTTCTTATTTCCCTGAAGAACTCAGCTCTTTTCTTTTCCATCCTGTATTCTCATGCATGAGCAAATGTTTCACATCCTTGGATTCCTTGGGATGGAGGAAGACAGACAAACCTTTCTCCTAGGATAAAAAAATCTCTCCTGCCACTTTAATAAAAATGGTGGGTTGAATCTCCAGAAATTTCAAGATATGTATCCATAGTCTGATTGATTTATCGGAGAAGTAGGCTAACTTTTTAGGCCTTAAATTTCCAAACTAATATGTTTGATTTACTGGTTTTCTCTTTCTTATCTGGTTGTTAAATAGAAAAAGCTCTTAAGTCTTTGAAAGGATGAAGCTCCCCATGTTTCTTTGCATTGTGAATTTCACCTGCCATTGATTCATTCAGCAGCCTTGGACTGATGGTAGAAATCAAACCCTTATGAAGAGAGCAGTCACACCTTAGCTGATGTAGAAATATACTTTAATGCCAAAAGTTGGGATGCTTCTCCAGTACAAGTGATAAGCACTCTATCAGTTCAGCAGTATTTTGTCTTGTGACCCTGGGTCACCCGGGTTTGCTGCTGCATTTTGGCAACACTGCCTTAAGAGTGTCAGTAAAGATGCCTTCGGCTCAAGTCATAATCCGGGAGACCTGGGATCGAGCCCCACATCGGGCTCCCTGCTCGGTGGGAAGCCTGCTTCTCCCTCTCTCACTCCCCCCCGCTTGTGTTCCCCCTCTCGCTGTGTTTCTCTCTGTCAAATAAATAAATAAAATCTTAAAAAAAAGTATCAGTAAAGAGAGCATATGAAAGGTAACATTTTTTAACACTGACTGTGTGCTAGCTCCATGTTCTTTCACACCACCCCATTATTAGAAGTTCGCTTTCGGCTAATAAATGGCTTGTCTCTGACTCTGCAGTACTGATAATAAACCGAGACTTGACAGTCAGGTGCTCTGCTGCCGGCTTCTGAGCTTCTTGAGGGCAGGGGCTGTATCTTCTGCTCTGTGTCGTAGTGGGATTCCACAATTGAAGTTAGTTTTATGAATGCCCGTGTAGGTGGGTGGATGGATGAATAAGTGGAGTCAGTCCAGGTGCACCGCCTGGTCTCTGCCTTGGAGAACTTCATGATTTACAAATAATGAGTGGATCTTGAAGTCGTCGGTAGAGGCCTGCAGGGCTTCCTGTGGTAGGGCGTTTGCGGCCTGTTGGAGACCATACCTGTTGCTGTCATTCATGACCTACCCCGAATCCTCACTGTTAGTGTACAGCGTCAGCCTCTGACTAATCCCCATTCTCACAGAATGTTCCTGGAATTTCCCTGAACACAGAACATCACAGTTGGAGGAGATGGGAGGCATGCCAGAGCCAGACAATGAAGGCTTGGGGTGCTTCCTCCCTGCCTGTCGCCATTGTGAGTGCTGGGAGAGAGGGTGTGTTGAAGAGGGAGTAAGCAGTGCCACATACCTGTCATCAAGCTGCTGTCACGAGATGGCTGGAGCTTACCTACCTTTGGTAAGGCTAAAAAAGTGAACAAAATATGGAATGCCTTTTGCCTCTTTAAAAATGTACCATAAGGGTGAACAGCGGAGCTCAACGTAGGAAAAAAAAATGGTGCCTCACTTTCTTTCTTTGGCTTTCCTTTCTCTCTCAGGTGTGTCTGTTGGGTCATTCCTCACGAGACATACTTCTTCCACCTTTCCCAGCAGGCAGACAAAGAGGAACTCTGGAACGTGTTTAGTGGAGGTTCTCCGCCTGGCCCTTCCACGATGAGATAATGAGGCCGAGGGCCCTCACATAGGACTGGGGACTCTTTCTCTCATTCTTTTTTTTTTTTTTTTTTAAAGATTTATTTATTTGACAGAGAGAAACACAGCCAGAGAGGGAATACAAGCAGAGGGAGTGAGAGAGGGAGAAGCAGGCTTCCCGCCGAGCAGGAAGCCCGATGCGGGCTTGATCCCGGGACTCCGGGATCATGACCTGAGCTGAAAGCAGTTGCTTAGCCAACTGAGCTACCGAGGTGCCCCTCTTTCTCTCATTCTGCCTCATGCTGTGGGCAGTCAGAAATAAGGGTGAGAAGAAACAGTGGTTACTTATGGGACACACAGGCCGGGAGAATGACTTTTTATTTTTGAATCATTTGGGCTGATCCTCCTCACCAGCCCCTTCCCATTATGGAAGTGGGTGAGGGGAGCAGCTTAAATATAGTGTAATCCAGTAAAATTAGTCTGATGCAACAATTCAGATGGTTTTTAGGTAAATGGCCCTTTTTCAACATGTAGAGTGCTCTGATTTTTATACTTCCTTTTCCTCCACAGTCCTCACTAAAGTGGCTGTGGGGGAGGGGAGGCAGGCGGGGTTGGGGGGATGGATGGGATCTGGAAACCCACCCCGTACGCTCCTATTCCTTTTGGCTCCACCATGAAGCAGCTGCGCTGGCCCGTTGCCTGGCCCGGAGATGGCTGAGGGATGGCGCCCCTCCCTGGAGTCTGCTGCTGGAACTCTTGCTGGTCGAACTCCTGTTTTGCATGTCATGCCCCGTCATGCCTAGTAGGGCTCCTGGCATGCTCCACTTCATTTTTTGCTTCCCCTGTGGGCCTCTGCCATATCCTGCAGCCAGCTCTTGGCCCCATGATCTGGTCCCCTGCCGGCTTTGTAGTGGCGTCACCTCACGCCTTACCGGGTACTCCTGGGACCCTCCACCCACCCCACCCTACCTACATGTGCTCACTTCTGTCTCACTCTCTTCAGGCAGGATTTTCTGGGTCTCACTGAAAAAAAGGAAAGTCAGGGCCATGGAGGTAAAAGATCAGCACCAGCCATTGTTCTGTCTGAGTTTGCACGGTTGACTTTGATGGGACTGACCAAGACCCAGTTGGTGCAGTGTGGCCAGCGAGGAAGTCTTTTCCCAGAATCCTAAATGGGAAGCATGGCAGAAACCTTCTTTCTTCTTTCATACTGTGAGCACACCTTTCGAGAGGGGAGGTTGGTACACACTTACCTTACCCACTTTTTCTCCTGACTCTGGCTCTCGTCTTTTCTCACTTCCTTCTGGGCCAGGCCCTGTGCCCTTTTGCTTATCCTGTTAGGTTAGAATGTCCCTTCCATATAAAACATGGCGGTCTAGTCCTGTTGGCTTTAGTTTGTCTAATTTAAAGTAATTTAGAAAAATATATTTTCTCTGGATAAGGAGTGGGATTCCTGTTGCAAAATCATGTCTGTCTCCTCTCATCCCCTCTTCCCTTCCCAGATTTGGCAGACATGCACCTTCCATAGAGTTAGGGCTGGTCGTATTCAGTACAAGAACACCAATAACTCCACGATACTCTTCACTAAATCAGTAAGAATTAAGGGACCTTGTTTACCTGGGACACAGCTGACTTTAAGCAATTAAGGGCGCGCCTGGGGGGCTCAGTTGTTAAGTGCCTGCCTTTGTTGGCTCAGGTCATGATCCTGAGTCCCTGGGATCAAGCCCCACATCAGGCTACCTGCTCAGCGGGAAAGTCTGCTTCTCCCTCTCACTCCCCCTGCTTGCTGTGTTTCTCTCTGTCAAATAAATAAATAAAATCTTGAAAGGAAGGAAGGAAGGAAGGAAGGAAGGAAGGAAGGAAGGAAGGAAGGAAGGAAGGGGAAAGAAAAAGCAGTTAAGACTTTTGAATAGAAGATTATCTTTTGGACTTTGTATCTTTTTTTTTTTAAAGATTTTATTTATTTGACAGAGTGAGGGGGGGGAGAGAGAGAGAGAGAGAGAGAGAGAGAGAGAGAGAGAGGAGAGAGAGAGAGAACATGCACAAGCAGGGGGGAACAACAGGCAGGAAAGAAGCAGACTCTCTGCTGAGCAAGGAGCCCGATGTGGGACCCCCATCCTCAGACCCCGACTTACCTGGCTAAGCCATCCAGGCACCCCTGGACTTTGTATCTTAAACAGAGTCACAAATAACTGAGTCGCAGCTGCCTTTACTCTGAGCGAGTTTTAAAGTACACAGTGTGACGGCTAGATTGGTCCTTTTGGGTTCCTCAGGCCCAAATGACCGTTGCCATCTGGAAAAATACAGAGAGGGTTAGATGGAGCAGCCACATGGTACTAGTGACTCAAAAATCTGGGAGGCTGGAAAACCAAACCAAAACGGAACTTTAGTAGCATGGTGTTGATGAAACTGCCTCAGTGAGTGATGTAGTGGGATTTTCTGTTTTCAAGTCAGTAAAAACCACTCTTCCTTCCATCCTTTTTTCTTAACTTTATTTATATCTTTTTGCTCTGTTGAACTTAATGTAGAGCATTGGAGAGGTGTGTGTGTGTGTGTGTGTGTGTGAGAGAGAGAGAGAGAGAGAGAGAGAGAGCGAGCGCGCAAAGGGATAGATTAAGAGAAAAGGAAGGATGAGATTTTGGCTTCATATTAAATATGGCATTTTAGGTTGTAAAATTGCACTGAAATTGGAGGTCGTGATTTCCCTTTTCACAAAGGTACAGGATGAACTCAGCACGTTTGTGTCGTGATTCACTCCAGGAGGTCATATATGACTGCGTGGAGCTTTGCAATATTTGCATCGCTAAAGATAATTATTTTTTGAATTTTAAAAGAATGTTTCGGTGGAGTTCTTGACTTTCTTCTCCATGTTTGAGACCCTTCTTTAGGTAGTTTCTTTGTTTTTATTATTGTTCTTTATTCCAGTCTTGTGAAAATGTCCAAATATTTGTAAGCCCACGCACGTTTCCTGCAGCCAGTTCTCCTGTGGCGGCCCGCATGTGAGTAAATGACTGATCTTTTGTGCAGCAACACATATTTATAGCGTTTGTAGACCACTGGCTCTTACTCTAGTTACAGTCCCTGTCTCACATACATCAGAACAGGTTACAAGTCTCAAATTCTGAACGGGGTAGAGGGCAAGACTCTCTCTGTAAAATGAAAGTTAACCAGGAGAGATTTTAGAATAACACTCATTCATTTGCTTACTTATTAAACATTTACTTACGACCTGCCTGGCACTCTGCTGGGCTGTAAGCATAAAAATCACAGGACACCCAGTTTTGTCCTCCAAAAGCTCACAGCCTACTTAGGGAGGCAGGGAAGTAAACAGTTATAGTAGAGAAAGTTGAGAAGTCTGATCTTCTTAAACTGGGACCCTTTTAAAAGTAAAGATAAGGGGCTTCTGGTTGGCTTTATTAAGTCATTAAGTTATTAAGTAATAACTTAATAAAGTAGTTAATTTTATTAAGTTATTAAGCGTCTGCCTTCAGGTCGTGGTCCCAGGGTCCTGGGATGGAGTCCCCACAACAGGCTCCTTGCTTGGTATGGGGGGATCTGCTTCTCCCTCTGCTTGTCATACCCCTTGCTTGTGCTTGCTCTCTTTCTCTCTCTCAAAATACATAAATAAAATCTTAAAAAAAAAAACAAAAACAAAGGTTTTTTAAGAAATTTAAGAACAAAGATGGTTACGATGTAGGGGAGGTGCTGGCTTGTTCAGTCCATACATAGAGCATGCAGTTCTTGATCTCAGGGTCATGAGTTTCAGCCCCACCTTGGCATGGAGTCTAAAAACAACAACAAAAAAACTTGGTTAAGATGGTAAATTTCATGTTCCGTGTTTTTTCCTACAATTAAAAAAAAAATAGCGAAAGTAGGTGCTGTTACTTTGTAGGCCAGAACAACAGGCATAAACCAGGGAAGACTGGCCAAGACAGATAAAGAACCACCTACTACAGGTAGCAATTGAGTGGGAGGATGAAAGGGAGAAGGGGAGGGAGCAGGGAGAATGACAGGACTGTGAAAGAATGCCAAGCCTTGCTTTCCTCATCTCTAAAATGGGCATGGTCATAACATCTAATTCATAGGAGTTGTTAGCAGGATTCAGTGAATTGATTCAAGCTCTTGGGACTGCCTGAGAGTGCAATAGTTTTTAAAATCTCCTTGACATAGGGAAACAGAAGGGATCCCATGAAAGAAAAAGCTGTTTTATTTGTTTGTTTGTTTTGTTTTTCCCTTTGCTGCTTTTCCTGCTTCTCGTTGTTGGGACGTGCACCACCCCCCACACACGCCTTCATGTATGTCTGCTTCATAAGGGTCAAGGAGTTAATGGTTTCTTTGGAGTCTTCCAGCCCAGTAGAGAACACCTAAGGAGTATTTGGGTGAGGTCGTCATGAATGTTTTCCAAGACCACTGACTCCAGACACTTTGACGTCAAGCTTCCTGGCTTCAAGGTATAAGTGACTCATGGCGGCCACCTGACCACATGTCCCTGTTTGACCAGTTCCTGGACGCCTGAGAGGACACGTGCCCCAGACCACCGTCCTGAATAAAAATTCCAGACCCTAAGTCTAGATGATGAACATGCTCCTTTTCCTTCCCAAGGCTCCCAGACACTCTGTCTTTATCTGCTTTCTCTAGGACTTCAGTAAACTGCTCCCACTTCCTTGGCTCCCATTTGATTTCCATCCTGTGCAAAGCCAAGGGCCCTCTTGGCTGGCCCGCTGGGACCCGCTCTGGGTCCTCCGAACTGGCCTCCCTTCGTCAGCCTCAGCCGTCTTTATTAGTTCCCTGGGATTTTCCTGGGTTGTAGGTGTCCATATATTTCCGTGTGTTTTTTACACACTACAACCCTCTTGACAGATGTCAATGTGTAGGAATGTGTATCGTGTGAGCATTTGGAGCATACATTCTCTGGGGAGAAATAAACAGTAATCATAATAGCTAAGTAAAGAGTGCGTTAGAGGGTGAATAAGCAGCCTGGTGAAAACAGAGCAGGGTAAAAGGACTAAGAATGCAGGCATGGGTTGGTGGGAGGTGAAGTTCCCACTTTTTGCAAAGGAATGGCCAAGGCAGCCCTCCCTGATGCTGCTAAGTCCTCCCTGAGAAAGCGCTTGGAAGGCTGAGGGGCTAGCCGTAGGGTTTCCTGGCTCGGGTAGCAGCAGGGGTCGAGGCCCTGTGGCAGGAACATCCCCGGTGGTCAGCCAGGAGACCATTGTGGCTGGGACGAGAGTGCTTGGAGTCAGTGTCAGGTCACAGAGGAAGCACTGGAGACCATTGGGAAGATGTTGGCATTTCCTCCAGCAAAATGGAGGGGCTACTGCAGAGTTGATTAGAAGAGTGCTAAGACTTCACTTATTTTTTTTTTTTAAGATTTTATTTATTTATTTGACAGAGAGAAACACAGCGAGAGAGGGAACACAAGCAGAGGGACTGAGAGAGGGAGAAGCAGGTCTCCCGTGGAGCAGGAAGCCCGATGTAGGGCTCGATCCCGGGTCTCCAGGATCATGACCTGAGCCGAAAGCAGTCGCTTAACCAACTGAGCCACCCAGGCGCCCCAAGACTTCACTTATTTTAATGGGATCGACTGACTTGTTTGCCCCTCGACCAGGAACAGGATGGCAGGGACAGTGGGGACTGCAGCTGGAGACCAGTTAGGAGGGCAGTCCATTGCAGCAGGAGCTCTGGCTTTGACCAGGAAGGACTATGGTGGCTGAAGTAGTGAGAGGTGGTCGGGTTCTGGATATGTAGACTTCGATCATTCAAACTTGATGTAGCAGTTTCTGGTCAAGTATATTCTGGTGGTACAGCACTGTTGCCACACACATTCCTCATACTGGTATGATGGTTTCCTCCTCTGTTAAGGGCTCATGTGTCTAGGCTTGTTTATGTAAATGTTTGAGGTGCAAAATTCAGGTTTCTTGGGTTTCATCTTATTTCAAAGCTGGAATGAACATAGCTGGGGTTTTTTTTTAGCCTCAGTTATGTAATAAAGAGAAAAACATGTATCTTTATCTCAAGAGTAATAATCTTTTTAAAAAAACTAATAGATATTTTAATATCCAAAGCAAAATTGTTTCACCCAAGCCCGTGGCAAAGCACTATCATAGTTTGGTCCCTATTCTTAATAAGAGTCAATTAAAATATTCCTCCATCTGGTGGGTTTCAGAAGTTCAGTACAAAAATGGAAATCACTTATAGAATAAGAATATCCAGATTTGAGAGCTAAGCAGAAATATTACTGAGGCCAACTAAAATCTTGTGGCATTCAGCCAAGATTAGCCAGCTCAGAGTGCCACCCCTGGCAGAGGGCGGAATGCTGACAGGGCAAGGATGAGCCAGGAATTTGAAAAGGAAACTGATATCAGCGGAGGGTATTTTCACCTGATGCAGCATTTCATACCTCACACCCCAGCGAGTTACTTCTGTTGGATTGTTTTAATATCGTTATACATTGTTCATGTAGTTATGAGTAAGTCTGGTGATGAATCTGTGGTGACATAGAATAGGGGGGACCGCCACCAGGCCTGCTGCCACACCAGTGACCTTGCAGTGAGGACCTGAGGGAGGACAGATGTGGAAGGGGAACTAATACTTGAGAATTTCACTTGAAATCTCCAACTCTTAGATGGGTGATGGTGTGAGGCCCAAGTGTGTCTTTAGGATGGAAATTCTTTTGCCATAGCACCTACATCTTTTCTTATTTATTTATTTATTTATTTATTTTTTGTTAATACTTATAGAAGCATTTGTGCAGTAGAGGGAAGACCGGCTTTGGAGTGAGACTAGTTTGGTTCAGACATCAGCTTTCCGTCCCGTAATCTGAAGCTCGAATCAGTCCACACGCCTCAATTTACTTCTCTGTAGGGTCGTTTTTCTTTTCTTTCTTTTCTTTCTTTTTTTTTTAAGGATTCTATTTATTTATTTGACAGAGAGAAATACAGTGAGAGAGGGGACACAAGCAGGGGGAGTGAGAGAGGGAGAAGCAGGCCTCCCGCCGAGCAGGGAGCCTGATGCGGGACTCGATCCCGGATCCCCGGGATCACGACCTGAGCCAAAGGCAGTTGCTTAACCAACTGAGCCACCCAGGCACCCCTATAGGGTAGTTTTTCATGTCTGTTTACTAGAGGTCTTGGAAGGATCATCCCAACATACGCAAAAGTACAGGAAGTGTCATCTCCCATGCAAGGCTCATTAAATAGCTCCTTCCTCTTTCGCCACCAGTGGCTCAAATGATTAATTTTGACAATTAACATTGTAGATGTTTATAGTTTATTTAATTTTGTATAATGAAGCATATGTTATATTTAATAATCATGTGAATGATGGGTAGGGCCTCAAACAAAATGAAACAAGCCTAACGGAAATTTTTATTTTAGTGAATTTTTTGTTTGCAAATTTAGTGAATTTGATGTTTACAAATTCTTCAGTGCCTCTTGTCACACTAGTAAAGACAAGAGCAATAACCATAGACTGGCTGAACCATGTTCACTTACTCCCCTGTTTGCTTATCTGTCCATTTGACACTACACAAACGCATACATTCATGATATTAAATACTGATCAATTCAGCCACATGCCATTCAAGTGCAGAAATGTGACTTATTAAAGAATATTTTGAATCCTTTGACTCTGACTTAAATTACTCTGAGCCACCCAGGTATCCCGCCCATTCATATTCTTCAGCTTGCCTTCTTGCCCAGAGATCATCAACTAAATGTAATTGGCCTTCTTCGGCCTACATAAAAAGATCTGATCACGGTCTTTTCCCCTGGATCACCGGGTATCTATAAGGAAGAGTTTCATTTTTGTTCCTTGTGGATGGAGAAGAGGAGGGAGGAGGAGCTGGATAGGGCACGTGATGTGCCACAGACTCCGCCTAGCTGTGGTCCTCTCCATCCTGTGTTTGACCGAATGGAATTCTCTTACTTGCAGATTTGTAGTATCTAAAAACGGCTTCAGAACTTGACCGACCAACATTTAACAAATAGGATTACAGCTAAAGATTGAGCAGCAGGATAAATTCTTGCAGGGTTTAGACATCTTTGCGTGTTCACGGAAAATTTCTGTTTATCACAGGGATCCATTTTGATCCCAATTTGAAACTGTAACTCTTCCAGTTTCCTTGTGTATGAAATGAGGAGTTGGGCTAGATTATTTCTCAGGTGTCCTTCCGTTTTGAAATTGAAATCGTGAGATCCAAATTTTCAGTTTTAAGCTGTGGAGAAGCGGTCTTCAAAGGTGGCTATGAAATTAATGGATTGAATTCTACACGTGGGAAGTCCCTCACACTGTTCCATCCACCTCATAGTATGGGGAAGGTTAACAGGAGGAAGTTGCTGAAGCATGCCAAATGGATAGTGTAGGTTTCTCCTGGTCGGCTTTGGTCTCTACACATTCATTTTGCCTCCAGTAGATTCAGGGCACAGATGGTTACTGGTGTTAATTAAATATCTAAAGGAATTTGAGTCCCTTGGAAATTGATGCATTATAACCATGAATTTGTCTTAATGTTATCTTTATGGAACATGGCACATGAAAAGAGAATTTCGCTATTGGCGAAAAATGGATTTTGGTTTCCTGATTTAATGTGATTTTAGGAAAGGCTCTTGAATGTTTAAAGTTCAAGTTCTTCACTGCAACATGCTCTGTTTATCTATTTTAATTTTCCTGTATTTATCTATAAAGACTGTAATAAGTAATCATGAAATAAAGGCACATGAAAGGGAACTGTTCTAGAAAGTGTTGCACCCTACATAGGGGATGATCATTAACAACATCATGAGCTTACTTTTAAAAAAATATCATTTATTTAGTTGAGAGAGAGAGAGTGAGTGAGAGAGCATGAGCGGGGAGAAGGTCAGAGGGAGAAGCAGACTCCCCGCAGAGCTGGGAGCCTGATGCGGGACACGATCCCCGGACTCTAGGATTATGACGTGAGCTGAAGGCAATGGCTTAAGCAACTGAGCCACCCAGGCGCCCCGAGCTTACTTTTTGTATAAAACTATTATGCATGTGGTGGAGAATTAGAAAACTCAAATATGTTGCAGATCAATTTGAGAGAAGTCTAATTGGGAAACAGGAAAACTGTGTCATTATGGCCAAGAGGTCATTATGCCCCTTTCTTCAGTGGCACTTCTCTTAGTTCTTTTGAAATATGTACTTTTTCTTTTTTTAGTTTATACAAATATTTACATTCTTATTTAAAAAAAAAAGGCAGAAAGCCCAAAAAAGTGTAGGAAGCAGGAAGGAAGAAACTACCTATGATCTCCCATGTTGGAGGAACCACTACTGACAGATTTCTTTTAGCTCCTTTTTTCCCCTCCACTTTTAGTATAGGTTTATGTATATAGTCATATAAACCTTGTATTTGTCTAACATGATGTGTCCAGCACGCCAACGAAAGCGATTGGGTGGCAAGATGGAGTCTTAGCCGTGAAAGATACATGGGAGCCACTGAGTCAGCCTGGAACCGCCTGTCTTCTGGCCTTTTTATTGGAATTCTATTATTTGCAGCTCACATCATCCTAAACTGAGAAAACTGCCTTGAATGTATTCATTCTTCCCACGTATGATTCCTTACTTTTGCACACAGTGAACGTAGAGCCTATCATCCGTAGTGGACTCTAGACAGCCTTTGTCTTTTCATATCACATACAGTTGCCACTTTTTTCTTTAAAGTAATCTCTACATGCAAGGTGAGGCTGGAACTCACAGCCCCTAAGATCGAGAGTTGTACACCCTATCGACTAGAGCTTCATGGGGGAAAGGTGCCCCTTGATTTCTTACTTTTATAACCTGTGAATGTAGAATAAATTTCTTCAAGTAGAATTCCTGGGTCAAAGATTATATGCTTTTTAAGGTTTTTGAACTCTAAGGATTTCCTTTATTTTCCTGTCAGCTCGTCGCAAGACTTTAAGAACATTTTTTTTTTTAATTTTGATCAGTTTTTGGTGTTTTAAACTGGTAGCATTTCCTCTTTCTTTCTTCTTCTTTTTTTAAGTTTTTGGTTCCCCACAGTGCTTGCATTGTTATTTCTTTTTTTATACACACTTTTAGGAGCAACTCCTATACGCCTGGTACTTTTTGCAAACATTGCCTCATTTAATGACCCCTGGGTAAGTGGTATTGCACGCTTTTACCCAGTTTGTGAGTATTCCTCTGGTCTTACCCTGGCACATTATGTTAGGTTTCCAAAATTGTTATCCTTTCTGATTATTTACATTTTTCTAAGTTTTGTTTTGCTTTATTTTGTTATTTCCCTCTCTTTTAAAGCAGAAAAACAGTCTGTGACTTGGGAATTATGTGTTCAATTTTGTTCTTATTGCTGAGTACATTTAAAATTTGAACTTATTTAAAGTATCTGTTGAGTTCCCATAAATGTGCTTCAGCACGTTGTTTCCTTCCTTCCTTCCTTCCTTCCTTCCTTCCTTCCTTCCTTCCTTCCTCTTACTGCCTAAATTTTCTTGAAATACTTAGAAATGTTTGTTCATACATTTTTAAAAAATATTTTGCTCCTTTAAGCATCATTGCTGAATATTTCCACCATTTCAACACCATTAGCATTGTTTTGTTAGCTTTATTATTCACTGCTATTTCTTTCATACTCCTGTATGTCAGTACTTTTTTTTTAAAGATTTATTTGGGAGAGAGAGAGAGAGACTGACTGCATGCACGCATGCAAGTGTGCAAGTGATGGGAGGGGCAGAGAGAGAAGGAGAAAAATCAAATCCTTAAGCAGATTCCCCGCCAGGGACAGAGCCCTGCATGGGTCTTGATGCTAGGATCCTGAGATCCTGACTTGAGCCAAAATTGAGAATTGGCCGCTTACCCAGCTGAACCATCCAGGTGCCCCTCTATATGTCTCTACTTCTGTAGATCTTCTACTTTCTTAAGTTCTTTATTCTAATTTATTTTTTCATTTGCTTTTATACCCTCACTTCCTTAGCAATTTTCTTTCCAAGGCTGCCTGGGTGGCTCAGTCATTTGAACATCTGACTCTCCATTTTGGCTCAAGTCATGATCTCAGGGTTGTGAGATCAAGTGCCAAGTTGGATTCTGCACTCAGCAGGGAGTCTGCTTGGGATTCTCTCTCTCTTTCTTCCTCTATCTCCTCTTCTCCCCATCCCCCCATCCCCAAAATGGAAAACAAAAAAACTTTTTTTTCCCAGAAAGGGTATATGGAAAGTATATTTTTCTTATGTATTGTGTATTTTATTTCTTATATTTCTTATGTATTCTTACATATTTCTTCTGCTTTATAATATTAATTATAGTATTGATAATTCAGCAAAAGTTAGACCTTTTAGGCTACAGTCTTTTCCCTTCAGAGGCCTGTAAATCTTTCTCCATTATTTTTTTAAGATTTTATTTATTTATTTGACAGAGATGACATGTAGGCAGAGAGGCAAGCAGAGAGAGAGGAGGAAGCAGGCTCTCTGTTCGGCTCTCTGCTGAACAGAGAGCCCAATGCGGGCCTCTATCCCAGGACCCTGAGATCATGACCTGAGCCGAAGGCAGAGGCTTTAACCCACTGAGCCACCCAGGCACCCACTCCACTGTTTTTTAATAGTTACTCTGGCAGGTGAGAATCCTGGTGTCCTTTTCATTCATGTTCCTTCTTATTGCTATTGTTCATCTTAGTGGAAGTTCAGATGTCTATTTTTCTCCTAGCATTCAGAAATTTGGGATGTGTGGCTCTTTTGTGGTGATTTCGGCCAAGCTCTGAGTGAATAATTTCAGTCTGAAAAACTCCCATTTTTAAGTTCTGTTTTATCTCCATTATTTAGTTAATAATTAGTTCTTCTTTACACAAGCATTATTTCTCTCCTGTTTCATTTTCTCTTTCAGAAATTCCGATTATGGGGCGCCTGGGTGGCTCAGTTGGTTAAGCGACTGCCTTTGGCTCAGGTCATGATCCCAGAGACCCGGGTTCGAGTCCCACATCGGGCTCCCTGCTCGGCGGGAAGCCTGCTTCTCCCTCTCTCACTCCCCCTGCTTGTGTTCTCTCTCTGGCTGTGTTTCTCTCTGTCAAATAAATAAATAAAATCTTTTAAAAAAAAAAGAAATTCCAATTATGCACATATTTTAGCTCCTGGATCTGTTATTCAAGAACTACCTTTTAAAATTTTTTTTTTTAAATATTTTATTTATTTATGTAGAGAGAGTGCATGTGTGAGCAGGGGGAGGGGCAAACCGAGAAAGAGAGAGAATATCAAATTGACTCTGGGGAACCCAGAGCCCATCGCAGGGCTCAGTCCCACCACCCTGAGACCATGACCTCAGTTGGCTGCTTAACGGACTGAGTGCCCCCAGGAGGTATCTTTTCACTGGTAATCTTCAGTTTTTCCTTATTTTCCTGTGAGTTTTGGGAGATCTCATAGAAGAGCTAGATCTCTGCAGGTCCCCCTTGATTTTCTGCAGTAGCCAGTTTACATTTCACTGCCTGTTTCTTAGGCCTCCAGTTTCGCTGTTTACCTTCAAGGACTGTGTATTTCCTGTTGCTCCTTTTCACCTTTTTCATCCTACTAACATTTGCATCAGTGATTCACTGTTCTTTGGAATCTTACAGAGAATGTAAATTTTAAAATTTGTAAACTTGTCTTGTTTCTCGCAGTTGCCCTAATTATTCAGATGATTCCACTTCTCTTAAAATATCTGAGTCTTTTTTCCCGTCTCCTTTGCTAGCTTCTCTGTTGGGTCATCTGCCAAGTGAGGTCTGGTCCGTTCAGTATTGGTAAGTGAAATATGCTTTGTCAGCAGTTGTGTAGGTCATTGTTCCGTTCTTTTCATTATAGGCAAAAATAGGGGAAAAGTTAGATTTATTGTCCTTTCTCATCAGTGGCTCAGAGTTCTAGTAGTCTGTGTGGGGTAGGGATGGAGCTGTGGGCAGTGGGAGACAGCTGCAGGGCAGAGTACCCCTTTTATCGAGGAACAGTCTCCCTTTTGTGTAGCTTTGGCAGCTCTAAGCCAACTGGAGTAGTTTCCCTTCCCCCTGAATAGCTGCCTGGCCTGGCATGCAGGCAGAAGCCCCAGCACAGCTCTTTGTCCCATGCTAGTCTTGCTTCCAGCCTCTGCTCCAATTCACGAGCTGTCCAAAGGATGTGAAGAGGGGACCCTGGTGGACTTGGGCCCTCTGTGTAGTGGAGTGCTTAAGAGTTGAAGCTTGAGTCCGATGGCTATTGTGTTCTAATCCTGGCTTTGCTGCCCATTAGCTGTTCAACATTGGGCATCTTGTTTAACCCTCTGAACACCAGCTTCCTGGTGTATCTGATAATATCAAAATTTCTTAACAGCTTAAGACACTTCATGGCGCTTCCAGCTCTCAGTAACTGGTGAATGGTAGAGTTTGGTTGCTAATGATATCCCAGGGCCTGGCTACAGATTGGGCTCTTAACTCATTATGCTTCTTACCTAAGCTGCCCTCTGCTGACTCTCCTCGAGGGTTCATGTTTGTGCATGGGGCTCTTAAGTGGCCAGTTGGTAGTGAAGAATTTTTCTTCATGCAGTTAGCTGGGGGCGTTTTTGCAAAAAATAATGAGAAAAGGGAGTCGTTCATCATATTGGTTCCAGGTGCTCAGATAGAAGTCTTTTTTTTTTTTTTTTTTTTTTTTTTAAGATTTAGTTATTTGAGAGAGTGGGAGGGAAGGAATGCACATGTGTGAGCAGGGGGAGGGGCAGAGAGCGAGGGGGAGAGAGAGTCCGCAAGCAGACTCCCCACTGAGTGTGGAGCCTGGTGGCAGGCCTGGATCCCAGGACCCTGGGATCATGACCTGAGCCGAAATCAAGAGTCAGATGCCTAACTGCCTGAGCCACCTAGACGCCCCTCACGTGTAATTCTTTAAACCAGTACAGCTTATTTTAATAAATGGTGTGAGGTAAGGGTTCACTTTTTTTGGAAGCAGATAATCAGGGCAGCATCTTTTGTTGTGTAATTTATCTTTCCCCCATTCTTCCTTTTTTTCCCTTAATTTTTAATATTTTATTTGTTTATTTGATAGAGAGCAAGAGAGGGAACACAAGCAGTGGGGGGAGTACGAGAGGGAGAAGCAGGCTTCCCGCTGAGCAGGGAGCCCGATACAGGGCTGGATCCCAGAACCCTGGGATCTTGACCTGAGCTGAAGGCAGAGGCAGACGCTTAACTGACTGAGCCATCCAGGCGCCCCTCCTTCATTATACTTAATAACTTGTTAGTATGCTAATTAGTATATATGCTTGAGTCTCTTTCTGGGTTTTATTTTTTCCCACTGGTCAGTCTGTTTATTCTGCTGTAGTGCCATGATATTTGAATCTTTCTTCAGTGATAGGATCAGTTGTGAAGGGCATGGGGTTTGGAGACAGGCCGACAGGTCTGAATTCTGGCTCCTGTAATTTCTAACACAACCTCTCTGTACCTCAGTTTCATCATCTTAAAAACAGACATAGTGATAATGCCTATCTGTAGGACCCGTGTAAAGATTAAATCAAATAATTCTCATAAAGTAACTAAAACTGAACCTTACTTAGTGTAAGTGCTCACTAAATGTTACTCATTATCATTACATCTCAAAATCTCTTACCACCCCTAACACAGATGTTTTTAGTTTTGAGTCCAGCTTTCAAAACTGGAGATCTAAAAACTATGTAAAGATTCTCTTCTTGTTGATCTTTTCCCCCCTATTTCCAAGCAGAGATGTGGTTTTAATTCTATGCATAAAAGCACCAAGAACTAGTAGTGTAGTCTTGCAAAGACCCGGAAGTGTGTTTTTGGGAAAGAGTGAATAAAAACCTGACTCGGGGCTCATGAGGCCTGGGACCCCATTTATACCCTCTTGGTATTTCTAGTATTATTCCTGGTTTATAATACACACTCAGTGCATGCTTTCTGAAGTGAAAGAGAAGTAATAAAAACAGAGTTTAAAAAAATACCGTGAAGGGCACTTTGGGTGACTCAGTTTGTTAAGCATCTGATTTGGGGGCGCCTGGGTGGCTCAGTTGGTTAAGCATCTGCCCTCCGCTCAGGTCATGGTCCCAGGGTCCTGGGATTAAGTCCCACCTTGAGCTCTCTCTGCTCAGTGGGAAGCCTGCTTCTCCCTTTCCCTCTTCCTGCTGCTTCCCCCCTGCTTGTGTGCTCTCTGTCTCTGTCAAATAAATAAATAAAATCTTTAAAAAAAAAAAAAAAGCATGTGACTTGGGGTCAGGTCATGATGTGTCAGGGTCCTGGGATCTGCACTCAGCAGGTGTCTACTTCTCTCTCTCCCTCTGACCTCCCCCTGCTCATGCTCTCTCTCTCTCTCAAATAAATAAAATCTTAAAGAATATATTGAAACCAGGTTAGAGTTGATTAAACTTTTGCAAATTTATAATACCGGTTAGTGGATTTTGTCCACACTGACAAGGCTCAGACTTGGAGGAGAAGCCCCATTAGGAAGCCCTCATTTTTTTCAATGGCGTAAGAGGAGTTGGGAGAGAAGTTAAGTTGGGAGAGAAGTTAGTTTTCTGTGCCAGCCTGTAAGGGTCGCAGCTCCAGGTAGCTGAGAGGATCTGACAGGACAGCACATTGTTTGTCTCCGTGTACCTCTAGGCCTGTGGGTAGTGAGTAAATCCAGATCTGCCTGAAGCGCTGTGCAAGGGGCTGTAAATGCCTAGAGGCCATTTTCTTTGCCTCCTGTCCTCTGTTATCTAAAGAGTGAAAATTGCACCAAGCTTCCTGGTTTCTCCTGTGCTCACCGTCTGCCACATGCCAAGCGGTCAGACAGCTTCAGAAAGAAGGTGGAGGTGAGACCAAGGCTTCCGAGTCAGGCTGCCCCAGTGTACCTCCCAGTTCTTGCCTTCCCCTCCTTGGGCGCCGCAGGTGGGTTGGCGTGTGCGCTTTGTGGTTCCTCACTTCTTAAATGGAGATGAAAACAGGATTGCCCTCCATGAACTTTTCTGAGGATTAGATGAAGGAAAGCTAGTAAAGAACAATGTGTCTAACGGAACAAAATGCTCAGTAGGGTGGCATGGTAGTCAGTTTGGGCTGTAGTAACAAATTACCGAGGATTGGGTGGTTTTCTCCCAGTCCTGTGGGCTGGAGGTCTGATCAGGGTGTTGGCATGGTCAGGTTCTTAGTGAGAGCCTTCTTCCTGGGTTATAGATGACTGACTGTCTTCTCGTTGTAGCCTCACAGTGGTGGAGAGATGGTGTTCCTTCTTAAAAGGGCACCATTCATAAGGCCTCCACCTTCAAGATCTATGTCCCTCCCAAAGGCTGCACCTCCTAACACTGTCACATTGGAGCTTAGGATTCCAACAGATGAATTTGGGGAGGGACATAAACACAGAGCATTACTCCTTCGACTGCTCTTTCCTGCCTCGGCTAATGGAGGGAGAGATGGAAGCTTTACTCTAACCATACCACCACTCTCCATTGCTCTTCTGGCCTCCCCATATCTGGGCAGACTTCTCAGACTCTGTGAGTGCCTGCATTCACTTTAATCTGGCTTAACACTTACCAGAAGGGATGCCCACCAGAAGTTTTTTGAACTTTATTACAACATACTGGATGCCCACCTTTGTGTTCCTTTATATATCATTCATATATGTATATATAACATGTATCTGTTGGGCAGTTGGTGATATTTCTTTTAAAAATTTCAGTTTCTGCTCATTTTCAGGGACAGTGTTAACTTCAGCTACCTTCTGTAGCTTAAATTTATGCATACAAGTTACACTCATGGACCTTCATGCTTTAGACTCAAAAGTTCCCCATTTTGCAATTATCTTAGTTATCTTGGCCATGGTCAACTAGTTAGTATTAAGGCAGACGTGTAGGCCCTGATCAGTATAACTTGGGAAGTGCCAGTCCCAGCAGACAGGGCAAAAAGAGAATTGACCTTGACCCACTTAGGCAACATGGAAAACAGCCAGTTCTTTGGCTTTGTGTTTTGTCTTTTTAATCACAGAAAGCAAAATCATTGCAGCAGTCACTCAGGCTCAGTTAACTGAAAGGACTCATAAGATTTCGCAAAGTATACTTACCTGGGGCTTCAGTAAAGACAATGGATACAACACAGCAGGAGAAAGAAAGCACAAGACAGGCCTCAAGGGAGTCTGGTACATCCCAGGTCCTTTCTCATTTGCACACGCTTTTTTGTCTTTGTATCTGGAGCCTTCAAGGATACATGTGAGATAGTTTGGCCTAGACACATAGATCAGTGAGATAAAAGAGAGTCCACAGAGACCCACACACATACATGGTGAATTGGTTTTTGACAAATTTGGTAGAGAAAGGATTATCTTTTCAACAAATGATGCTGGAACAGTTGGATATGCACGTATTAAAAAAATGAACTTTGACCCATGCCTCATAAATTTATAAAATGAACTCAGAAGATCATAGAGTTAAATGTAAAACCCCAAATCACAAAGCTTCTAGAAGAAACATAGGACAAGATTTTTGTGATCACAATCTACATTTTAAAAAATCTCCAGGTTATTCTTATGCACAGGAAAAGTGGAAAAGGACCACCCTATGTAAGGTGTGTGCTGGATGAGCACTAGTTTTATGCAGGTGAAAAAGGAAGATGGGGAGAGATAAAGGCTTCAGCACATGCTGGGGGAGTAAGGGTATGAGGAGTAAGGGCATGGCGTTCACTGAATAAATTCCTGCAAGAATTTGCACCGCTGTGTGGTGAAAAAAAAGAAAAAAGACAATATATGGAGTTTTCTTATATCTAAAATTAAGTCTATTCAGATTTTAGAATTCTTAGATCGTGTCTTTCTTAACTTTGTGTAAAATGAAAGTGCTAGCAAATTGTATGGATTTTTTTTTTTGTTCGTTTGAAATGTTTTTTCCTTGGCAAAATCAAAAGCTGACAATCCCGTGTTTAACTCACCACCCTTTTAGTTTTAGATTTAGTTTTTCTCCCGACCTCTGAAATCCAGCCAAGTCTGGCCATTACCGAGTTAGAGAACTAAAAGTAGTTGGGTGGAGTGCTGGGCAGCTGGGGCTAGAGGAGCAAATTGGGTTCAGATTCTAGAGGTCCTGGTAGACCATGCGGGTGGCCTTGATCCCCGTCTTTGAAAGTTGAGCCATAGTTGGATTTGTCTTTTAGAAAGTTGACATAAGTGGCCGGTGAAGGGATCAGAGAAGAGTGAAATGGGAGGCTAGACCAGGTGGGAGGCTCTTGCAGGTGTCACTGAGAATGGGACCAAGGCAGATACAGCAGAGCGAGGACAGACTTCATTTACGTCATGGAGGTGGAATCGACAGGAATTAACAATCTATTGGACAGAAAAGGGAATTTTACATTAGTTAAATTGTCTGACTTTAAATTTTGGTGAATTTTGTATGCCCAAATAAGTACGAGTCAAACCTCTTAAATGGATTGATTTAAACGACTATGGAGTGGAGTGATTGAGCATCTGTGCAGTGTAGTCCCTCAAAGACAAAGAGAAACTCATTAAAATGAGATCAGAGAGTTAATCCATCCTCACACTTAAGTACCCATTCATGAAAAGCTATGCTGTGTGAGTCAGAAAATGCTGAGTTCATTCATTTTCCTACGTATGTAACTACTTGGGAGAATGCTAGCTCGTAAAAATATTGGGTCCCGCTAAGCTTTTTGAACGTTTATTTTTACAGGAATTAACTCTATACTGCTGCGTATTATGTAGAGCAATCATTTACATATCATGCCTGATTTACAGAATGGCTTCTGGTGGAGGGGCTCTGGTTTGTTAGCCCTAGCTCAAGATTATGAGGAAATTCATAGGAATTTCAGAATCTTTTTGGAAGTTAATGTATTCTTGAAAAGAATTTTAGAAAAAAATTTCGTTTCTACTATTACTTTCTCCTGATTTATCTGACAAATGTACAAATGAGAGTTGATTAATAAACAGTCGGTTTCTCTGGCTTCTCTGCATTTAAGGAGTTAGCGTGTAAGCTTTTCTGTTGGTATGGCTTAAATTTCAGCATGTTTTCCAAGGAAGGTCAAGATACAGTGAATTATTTCTAGACTTCTATAGATTTTTCTTCAACCAACACATAAAGAAATTTTACTGTCATAGGTTCATCTGTACCATTTTACAACATGTTTTGATACACTTTGATACATCAAGGAAATTCTATGGGAGCTTATGAGGGAGGTTTTATATGGAAGGAAAGTTAATGTGATTTTGATTTATGGGATTTGTTAACATTCATGAGTATATATTATGTATCTCAAAAACCCACAGGAAGGGAAGTTGATTATAGGGGGAGGATATCTATATACTATGGTTTTTCTCAACATAACATGAAATTTTTCAACCCTTCATGCTATAACATCACTTTATATCAAGCAATATTATAGAGGGCTACTGTTCTATGTTTACTTGACCTGGCAGAGTAAAGATGTCTTTTTGATTTGTTCTATGTTTATTTGACCTGGCAGAGTAAAGATGTCTTTTTGATTTTCCTGTTTTATACTTACTATGTATTATTACTACAGAGCATGTCCATACCTTTAAAATTTGTGAGAAATATGATTAGTCTTAGTTACTTTATAAAATAAGACTAGATTGTAAGGGCTTTTATGATTCCATCCAGAAACTCAGTACTTGTCTCTTGTCATAAGGGAGAGCAGATGAATAGTCAAAATAGTGTAGATTATTTAATACCGACTCTGAATATGTTTATGCCATTTACTGTTTTCCAGTAGTGAGGAGAATTTAATTTCCTAATGAAATATATTTAAGCACTTTAGAAAATAGATGTTTTCATCCACTCTGCTAACTTCAAAGCAACCCATATGCCATTGTCTCCCTTATCATTTACATGTGCTACTATAATTTATGTATTGAGAGTATTTAACATGAAAACTTTAAAATGTTCTAGCAGGTTTGTTCTCATACTTTGTACTGATTTCTTTTGGCCATATATATGCCAGGTAATTTGCCTCAGCTGTTAATACCTTAAAAACATGACTTTTTCTAGGTTATTCATTAATTTTAGAGACCCAGAAATTGTTTGTTATCCATTCTTTAGAAGAAAAGTGTTTCGTTTGTGAACTATTTGTTAATACCAACAAAGGATTCTGGAGGATCTGGTAAACCAATTCAGATTGCCACCTGGATGACAAAACTATTTAGTACTACTTGAAATTAATATCCACTACTATTTCTCTATTCGTAATTCCACTGTGCTCAAAGGCTGTGCCTTTCTGTTATATACAGTTATATATACAGTTATGAGTTAAGACCTCAGGATTTTTAAAAAAGATATATTTTTTTAAAGATTTGTTTATTTTAGAGTTCACGAGAGCAAACACATGAGCAAGGGGGAAGGGAGAGAAGCAGACTCCCGCTAAGTGCAGAATGACCAGGGTCTCAGGAACCTGAGATCATGACTACCTGAATGGAAACCAAGAGTCAGATGCTTAACTCACTGAGCCACCCAAGCACCTCAACAGTGGGTCTTTCATTTTACTTCCACTACCATCTTCCCTGTAATTTTGATCAAATTGTTTCATTCCTCTAGACTCCAAGCACCTTCAGACATTCCCAAGGAATGATGGTATTTTTGCTTTACTCACCTTAGGGTGTTTTGTAAAGGATAAAGAGAAATAGAGGAGGGCAGACAAAATGGATGGATTTTATATTTTCTGCCTTACTTTCTCTAATTTCATTAGTGGAAGTTATTTCCAAAAATCATGTCTTGCCTAACTTGGGTTCATATTATTCATGGAGCATTTCCAGTCACCACTGAAATATAAGAGGTAGTGTTGAAAAACACATGGACAGGGGCACCTGGGTGGCTCAGTTGTTAAGTGGCTGCCTTCCGCTCAGGTCATGATCCCGGAATCCTGGGTTCAGACCCCACTTCGGGCTCCCTGCTCAGCGGTCCCTTTTTGCTCTGTAATTTTTGCTGGTCCTCACTCTGATACCTAGTTTCCAAGTGGGTTTTGTCATTTTTAAAAACTGGTTCCACTCATTTCCCTTACAGCTTCATCTGGGGAAATTTTTAAAGTTCTGCTTGAAGTTGAGTTACTCTATAAGACTGGATTTACTTTTGCTTCTTTGGTTGTCTGAGTACAACATAAATCTAGGACCACTTCAAATTAAATTCTCCATTAGAGGCTTCTCAGATCACAAAAGCAGAATAAATTTGTACCAGATCTTTCATGAGGGTCAACTTGTGGGGAAAAGCTGGAATTATTGATTTATTTTTATGTAGATAAGTTTCCTTGCTGTCCCATTTCTGCATGGTGGGATACATTTCTCTTTTTTCTTTTTTTTCAAGTTTTATTTATTTATTTATTTGACACACAGAGAGAGATCACAAGTAGGCAGAGAGGCAGGCTGAGCGAGACGAGGTAGCAGGCTCCCTGCTGATTAGAGAGCCTGATGCGGGCCTTGATCCCAGGACCCTGAGGTCATGACCTGAGCCGAATGCAGAGGCTTTAACCCACTGAGCCACCCAGGCGCCCAGTGGGATACATTTCTTATAAACTCTTGCACCAAGGGTGTAGCCTTTGGAATCCTGGCTTAAGTAAGGTTTCTTATTAGATTCCCCCTGTTAGTTAGGCTCTAGACCTTTCCCTTGTCCATGCTCAGTGTGACATTAAAATGGATACTTAAGATCTACAGGATCCAACAGAAACTCTTATGGTTAAAAACGTAATAGTTTAAAATTGCTAAGAACTCCTTTATTAGAGTGTGGGGGAGCTGCAGATCTCTCACTTTCAAAAACGTTTTCAAATAGAAATAGAAAACCAGATTCTACTAAACTGAAGCCAGCATTTGATTGCTTTAATCCAGAAGGTCTTTCAGTGTCTATTCTGTCATGCTGCCAAAAATCAATGAGATTTTCCAGCTTCTCTTTCAGGAAGAGTGAGTTGACTTTGGGAGGATTTTCCTTGTTTTTCAGATATGGGTGGGAAGTCCGTCATGATCTGTCTTCGTCATCTGCGTGCCTCTCCAGACTGGAAATGTTGTAGCCACTTTTGGCTCTCTATCCATCCTGTGATTTCTTCTAAGAGACGGTCCTAGGACTTAGTTCTTCCTCCTTAGTCCCCTGCCATGACTCTGTTCTAACATTTTGATCATTCGAGCAGGCTCTCAGCTGGTCTTCTGGCTACTAATTTTTCTCTTGTCTAATCCAAGTTGCTTGCTACTGCCAACGTAATCTTTTGAAAACATCCCTTTCATTATGTAAACTTACCCACTTAAACACATGGTTCAGAAGCTCTCCTTTGTTCCTTTTTTCATAGGATACCAAGTCTGATTCCTCCAAACCCTAAGTCCCAGTTGGATTTAGATTCTGGAGGGGAATGTGCTGCCCTGCCCTTTTGGAGTGGGCAGGTGAATTCCTTTTTACCAATTTTCAGCCAACGATGCCCTTTACTGGCCCTTTAATGAGTATATCTTTGGCAACTCTCCGAAGGTTACACTTGCAGAGAGATAGAGAGCCTGTTTCTTTTTTAGAAACTAAAAAAGTTTTTTAATGTGGTAAAATAGACATGACAAAGTTTGCCATTTGAACCATTTTTAGTTGTGTGGTTCAGTGACATGAAGTGCATTCACACTGTTGCACAACCATCCCTACTATTCATTTCCCAGATGGAAATGCCATACCCATGGAACAGTAACTCTCTCTTTGCCCCTCCTCCCAGCTCTGCTTTGTTTTTTAAGGTGTAACAAGATTCTTGGCCATTCTGCTACAGGTGACTGCCCTGGAATGGATCCAGTTCCTCTATCTCTGGACTCAGAATAGTGGCAGCCAGGGGCACCCTCCCAACCACTGCTCTTTCTTTCCGTTTACTGTTTCATTAAGTCCCTGTTGAGCATTTATCATGTGCTGGGCACTGTAGCGGGCTGTAGGAATACAGGGTTGAGGAGGACGACAACAGAGCGGGCCCCCCTGCTGTGTATAGAGGCAAGAACAATATTGAAATCAACATTGTTCCTCCAGCAATTCCATCCATATTCCTCCTAGTGGGTGATATTGATGAACACTCTCATATTGTTGAATTGATCAGACTGACACTTCAAGGCTTATATTCCTGTTCCTTTTGCCTGTGAGGGACTCTGGCTGAGGGACAGATGGCATTGCTGATGTTAATATCAGGGAACCCATTTAGCCTTTCTGATGTGGTGCGTTTCTAGTGCTGCCCTGTGAGTTACTCTTCACCATTGCACTGGGAATGTGTTCATTTTTTTTCTCTTCTATTTCTGCTTCTTTTTCCTTTCTTTTATGTTTTTATGTGACCTTTTCCAAACACCTTCTCTGGGCTAAGTACTGTATATATTTAAAGTAAAAATATTATAGGTATTAAAAAATCAAAGGTAAAAATATTCAAAATAACAGTATTTTTTCGGAGTTCTCAATTTCATGGACTTGCTAAGTAGGATCGACAATGTGACTGTTCTGACATTGGTAAGATGCAGTGTGATTCTGGACCTTCATTCCGCCCAGGAGTCTGGTAGGCTTGCCGGGGGGAGTTATGCTAATATGAGAGAGCAGATCTGCAGGTAACAACAATGAGAGATGTGAGGGAGGGGTCTGGGAATTCTAACACCACAACTATGCAGAGGCAGGAAGCTGTGCTTAAACATTAACCACGAAAGTTTAACCAAGAAAACAAAATAAAGCAAGGCTAAATAAAAAGCTAGGAAACTAATTGCAGCCCCAGTGTAGTGCTTAATAGTAATGAAACCACTCAGAATTAAGCCCTTATGGGGGGGGGGGGCTTCTTTTTCTTGAAGTCCTTATTATTGATTGACAAAGACAGTCATCCCATGTATTTTGTGTGTGTTTGTAATTTCTCACCTGGTCCATTTAACCTCATTTTGAGACTTCATTTAGACTTCAATATAGATTTTTAGACTTCAGTATAGATTTGAAAGGATGGTGAAGATACTACCATACCACCTGATTGTGAGGTTTAAAATTCTAACTTGTGAAGGCTTACATGACCTTTAGTTGAGAGAAAGGACCCAGCCGGCTAAAATACTGCCTGGTGATGGCTACAGGAAGCATGTCTCTCTGAAGCACATGACTGCAAATGACCAGAATGGCTGTTACTGTTTTTCAAGCAGAAATGCCATTAAAAGCTCTGGGTTTTGAAATATAAACCAGCCATGGCTATTCTTCAGCCACAGATTGCAAGGTTGCTAGATGAGAAAGAAAATCCAGGTGTCTATGATTTGGCAGCGTTGTTTAGTTCTGATGTAGTGGGTGGTGATGCTTGGCATCGAGCCCCTGGAGGGTGGGGTGGGTGGTTGAGAGGCTGGACAGCGCCCAGCCTGAGCCCCTCTGTCTCAAACCCCTAGTTGCCTTAATTCACTCCACACTTAATTCACAGGCCAGTCTGTCTGGCCAAGGAGAAACCCTCCATACAGAGATACACAGGGTTTTGTAGACGATTTGGGTTTCGTTTATCCACTACATGTGATCTGAATACATATAATGAGAATCCGATGGTCTGTTTTTATTACAAATAATCATAGGAAAATGGCTTTTAAAAAATCTTTTAGGTCTGTTTTCCAAGAATTTCTGCAACATTATTTGCAGTAAAGGCATTTTGCCCCCTTTACACAAGTCACTGTAAAAACTGCAAAAAGTTACTGACTGCCATTCCGTTGCTTCAAGTTTTTCTGTTCATCTCCTGATCGCTAGGGGCTGCCCTCTGTACTGAGGTTGCAATGTGTGATCTATTAGACGAGTATTCCCTGAAAATTCAGGGTCTTGAAAACACAGTCGGCATCACTATTCTCCCCTACTCCCCCACCCCGCCCCCCAAGTTACTTCAGTGGTGGCAAAAATAACAATTGTCCCCTGGGAAATGAAGCTCATTGCTATGGTAACTAATGAAGGTTGCATCATTCTAGGGCACATTTTTAAAAGCCTGAATCTCAACATGGGTAGACGCCTCGTCTTATTTTATTCAGTAGCTTAGCAACCTGTGGTATACTGTTTGTCACCACCCCCAATCTTCCCTCTTCTCTCAGAAAAGTGACCTATATAGATATTTTTTTATTATGGGCCCGTTTTCACTGTGAATTTGGTTCAGTTCTTGGGTATGTTTATAATGACCTTATTTTCTGGACCAAAAATGAGGACATGTGCTGTGTCTGAGAAGTGAAGGCTGTTGGTTCTATGTTTTTGGTGGCCCACCCTGACGTCATTGTGAGTCTTCTGCGTGTGCTGCACCCCTTAACTGTCTGTTTTCTGGGGTTCGTCTTTGGTCCTCTTATTTACTGGTGGCTTAGCTACTGCTTCTGTGTTGGTGACTTTGTAGATCTTGATCTTGAGCTTAGGTCTCGAGACGCCCCTGGACTCCTGAGTAGGCCGGCACTTTGCTCCTCGACGGTCTTAACTGGGGCCACCCAGCAAGTTGAAGACAAGTCAGCGTTGCCTTCTACAAAAGTCACTTCCTGGTGGGTGGGACCACCGTGCGTGCAGCTGCCCACACATAGTCAGCCCTCGAGTCCGGACGCTTCCAAGTGCTCTACGGTCTGTCTTCTTCTCTAGGCCCGAGCGGCATCCTTTTTTGTTTACTCTATAACCAAACTGGTTGCTTCAGGGTAAGCAGGCTTCTTCCTGGCTTGCCCAGACAAACAAAAAAATGGTGATTTTATGACTGGCTGCTTGGTCTTCGGTGGCTCCCTGTTATCCTCAGAGTAAAACCCAGCATTACCATGGCCCACAGAGCCCTGTGTGCCTCCCGCCTGCTGCTTTGTCCAGCTGGTGTCTCCTTACCCCACCTTGCCCCTCCCTGCCTGCTCTGCTCCCCTTACCAGGAGCGCGTCCCCACTCCCAGCCCCCTTCCTCTGCTAGATGCTGCCTCATCCTGCATTTCAGACACCATCGTCTCTGGGACGCTCTGCGTAACATCTACCCCAGCCTCCACTTCAGAGTTAGATGCCCCCACATGTTTCTGGAACAGTACGGGCTTCTGGCCCAGCTCTTACCTGGCTGAGTTGTGCTCTGCCACCTGTCACATGCAGTGGGTGACAAATTTCTGAGAACAGAGGTAGCACTTGTTTGTCTTTGTGCTTCCAGTGCATTTCCCGATACTGTGCCTAGTAGGTGCTTAATAAATGTTTGTGAATGGGTCAGTGACCAACAAGTGAGTGAGTGAGTGTGTATAGATGCACTTGTTAGGCAGTGGGCCAAATCCCTAACTTCGAGATTTGAAGAGTCTTGGAAAATCCAAGTTGTTCCAGTCCCTGCAGTTCATTGTCTCCATCCATATAAGTGGGCTCTCAAAGACAGCTAGATTTTAGAACAGAGAGTTTATTTTTCCTGGATAGGATGGGGGTGGGAGTGGGCCTGATACAGTGCTTGGCCATATGTGTGTGTAGGTATGTGTCTGTGTGTGTGTGTGTGTGTATGTGTGTGTGTGTGTGTACACACAGTTCAGCAACTCTGTGTTACTCAACTCTGTTGCAAGCTTGTATGTATCTAGCATAATTTGAAACAAAGTCAAGTACAAATTAAAATTTGGGAATCTAGGCAGTCTCAGGTCAGTATGGTGAGCAGGCCTGCCGTTGCAGCATCAAGCTGGTGGCTGGCGGGTATTCGAAAGTGGTATTACAGTGCTGCAGGGTTCAATAAACTGGGGTTAATGCGAGATGATACAGTATATGAGAATGATGATGTGAAAGAAGCCATAAGAAGGCTTCCTGAAAACCTTTATAACGACAGGATGTTTCACATTATGAGGGCACTGGACCTGACCTTGAGGCATCAGATCTTGCCTAAAGAGCAATGAACAAAATAGGAGGAGGAGTAAATTCTACCTTGAACCATATCTGGAAAAAGTTATTCGGGAAAGAAAAGAGAGAGAAGAATGGGCAAAGAAGTAATCATGGAGTTGAAAACTGTGGTTGCAGCTGCCCTCAAATAAATAAATATATATATATTTTAAAGATTTTATTTATTTGACAGAGAGAAACACAGCCAGAGAAGGAACACAAGCAGGGGGAGTGAGAGAGGGAGAAGCAGGCTTCCCGCCGAGCAGGGAGCCCAATGTGGGACTCGATCCCGGGTCTCCGGGATCATGACCTGAGCCGAAGGCAGTCACTCAATCAACTGAGCCACCCAGGCGCCCCTGCCCTCAAATATTTTAAGAAGTTGAACAAACCTGAAATGTACAATTCAGAACTATCTGAGCTGCATATGTATTACTTTAAATAAGTGTCTATTGTGATTATTAAAAAAATAATAAAATAAAATTTGGGAATCTCAAAAGGGAACATTTGACTCCCTTGTTGGAATGAAAGTTTGATCTCTCTGTGTGATCACATTGGCTACTGGGGAGAGGGCTGCCTGTGAGAAGGTCACACCTATCCTAGTTAGGGTTGAAATGGAGGCAGGCACTGGTTTCCATTCCTTGGAGGCAGTTGGAGGGGGATGGGAGGCAGGGTCGGAATGTCCTTGCATTTCTCATTTCTTTAGGCACCGGTAGACATTGGAACTACAGAATGAAGGATTTACAGTTCCTTCTTCATCATCCGCCACTCTCCCGCTTCCCCCCGCCCCCAGCACAGTGTACAGATTTCTTAGTTTCAGATCAGCTTCTTTGCTGCCATTCTGCACAAGGTCTTTGCGGATGTGATCAGAGAATTTCCTGGCAGTGGACAGGTTGGGGGTGGGTGGCTATGGGGAGGAACTTTTGACTAATCCTCTTGATCTGTCGGAAATGATGACACCACTTTCTGGACCTGACATGGAGCTTGGCCCTGGGCAGATGCCAAGTATGATAAAATGGGATTCCTCCTCTGATGGTATTTAGAGCTCAGTCAAGGAGCAACTTGCACTGATCATGGGAGAGTGTTGATCCAATATCTGTTTTCACCTTAAAAATGAAAAGAAAAAGAAAAACTCGTGTAGGTTTAAGGAATAATATTTAAGGCTAATATTTAAAAGTAATGTTTCCCTGTTTTCATAATAGCCCAGCTGCTAAACTGACTGAGGCCCACTGGGGATAGCTTGTATTATTTTGGAGATGAGAAGTGCTTCTCTTTCCCAACTGTCCTAGTTCTGTTTCTGCCTTTGGCGAGAGCTTGGAGAGGAATAGGTAGGGAGAGAAGAAGACAGGACCTGGTAAGCTGGACGGTGCAAGGTGTGTGACTCTGTCGGTTCCCATGAACCCAGGCCTTTGTGTGTGGGAGGGTGAATGCACTTCCTCTGCTTTTCAGAAGGGATAATGCATTTTTCTCCAATACACTGACCTCTGCTGTCTTAACCATGACTCTTAATCACAGCTGGATTTTTTCTTGAATTTTTTTCCAAGGAGAAAAGTTTTTCACCTACAATTAAATACTTTCTGTGTTGCTTTAAAAATATAATTTGCAAAAAAATTAATACTTACTGGCTTTGTATAGTGGAATTTGTATTCATCTAGGAAATTCCTAGCTGTCCAAATTTTACTTTTGACCTCTAGGATATAGTGCCTTTTTTTTTTTTAACTGTTAATATACCTCTAAAGGTAAGGGAACAAGTATTTCTATGTAATTGTATTTTTAATTGTGAAATTTATCAATTGCTCTTAATACATGTTGGTCTAAGGGAGTCAATATGTTTAGTGAAGAGAGTGCAGAATTTAAAATAACTGCAGGTTATTGGTTCAGGCAGATTGTTTAAATTCTGTGGGCATTTTCACCTCTAAAGAATGATTTATTTCACAGAGCTGTTGTAAGGAATAAATGTATATGCAAAGTGTTTTGGGGGCTGTTGTTTCTGTAAAAATGCTTGTCACTATTATTAAAGTTAAAACTGATATTAGCCTGCCATCCTTTTGACCTATACAGCTTTTAAAAAAAATCTTAAAACAGGGGCGCCTGGGTGGCTCAGTCAGTTAAGGGTCTGCCTTTGGCTCAGGTCCTGATCCCAGGGTCCTGGGATGGAGCCCAACCTCAGGCTCCCTGCTCAGCGGGGAGCCTGCTTCTCCCTCTCCCTCTGCAGCTCTCCTCTCTCCATGCTCATTCGCTTTCTCTGTCACTCTCTCTCTCTCAAATAAATGAATAAAATCTTTTTTTTAAAAAAGTCTTAAAACAGACCTGTATTAGCTGTATCATTATGTACCTTTTTAACTGAAATTTTTAGATTACTAAACGTTTACACACACGTACATACATACATATCTATTTAATCTTACAATGTATGCATCTGCATTGATTGTACTAACCTCACAGTACTGTCACAGCCTCGGTGTGCCTGGTTTAGGAGCTCTCTTCAGCTCTAATCCTCACAGAAAAAGCTGGTCTACCCCTATAGTTATTTTAAACTCAGTACGTTGAGAATGAAACTCGCTCTGTTCTCTTGCCTTCCTGTCCCTCCCTTATTGGGAAGAGTTTTACATAGCATGGTGGTTGAGAGGAGCAGCCGTGGAGGCCAGACACTGCCTGGGTCACATTGTGGTTTTGTGTGACCTGGGGGGCTCTCTGTGCCTCAGAGCCCTCATCAGTGACATGAGATGATTAATTGTTGGGATTGTCGGGAGGCCACGTTTAGAATTTTGTGGGCAAAACAGCCCCCTGCAAAGTGCAGTAGGCTTTTTTTTGTTCCCTTATGGTAGAATCCATAGCAAATAACTTCTGCCAAGTATCCTATGTAGCTTACGGTCTCTTGTCTTCTATTTATTGGCCTTTGGGCTCTGCCCTTCCCTCTCAGGTCACTATTAACAGCTGCTAAGGGAGAAGAGGAGAATGAATCAAGTGTAGGTGACCAGCAGTCTCTGCCACCTTAGACTAACCTATTTTCATTCATCCAACACTTACTTAGCATGGATTTACCATGTGCGATGGACTCTGGCAGCGTCTGTGTAGATAGCAGTGAGCAGGAAAAGATTGTTCTTTATTGTCGTGCTATTTTCTTATTTTTATCTGTCAGATAATAAACACATTTATCAGTGGGTAAAACAAATAAGAGGCTGTGGCCAGTGCAGTGAAGGAATAATAGGGAATGCCATACCTCCAGGGCCAGCGCTTCCTGAGCCTGCCACCTTTCTCCCCTTGGATTATGTGCCTTTCCTACATTACCTTACGTGGATTCAAAATACTTCGTAGCCCTTATCATTCACAGTCGTAATGATGTTTCCTTGTGTGTCCACGTGGAGCTCCTGCCCAGTGCCTGGCATGTAGCAGATACTCAATACCTGGGAAAGGAATGGATAAAGGAACGGGTGCATAATTTACAGGACATCTTTGTAAATTGAGCGAAAAATCCCTTACATCAGGGATTCAAATGTTTGGTATGTTGGCAAAAGCAGAAGGCTTTGGATCTTGAACTCTCCCAAGCTATGATGGATTCATGTTTTAAAACAAAAAAAAATACTGGTAATAATGACAGTAATAATAGTTGTTGGCAATTACTGAGCTTGCTGTATGTCAAATACTTTCCATTTCATTGTGCCCAGGTGGCTTAGTTGGGGTAGAGCGACCAACTCTTCATTTTGACTCAGGTCACGATCTCAGGGTCATCAGCTCGAGCCCCACATTGGGTTCCACACCCACTGGGGAGTCTGCTTGAGATTCTCTCCCTCTCCCTCTGACCCCCCACTCATCCACACAATCTCTGTCTCATATAATCAGTAAATCTTCAAAAACAAAAAGAACCTTACATTTAATATTCACAACTTTCTGCCATAGGTTCTAGTTATAATTCCTTTTTGCTAATAAGGACCTCTTGGCTATAACTCAGAGATACTT
Source organism: Spilogale gracilis (assembly GCA_004023965.1). Lineage (NCBI taxonomy): Eukaryota > Metazoa > Chordata > Mammalia > Carnivora > Mephitidae > Spilogale > Spilogale gracilis. The sequence goes on along the minus strand of PITA01000443.1, from coordinate 119,892 downwards.
CTGATTTAAATGTTCAAAATTGAGCTCATGATTTTCACCTCACAACCTGTCCTTTTCCATTATCCCCCATCTCTGAATGACAGTACTATCATGTACTTGGATAGACCCCAAACCTACAGAAGGACATTCCTTTCGTTCATCTTCTCTATCTGTTAACATATATTCCAATCCTGGTAACAAAATCCATCTAGCAGTGGCTTTGGGTAAAAACAGAGGAAATCATCTTACAAGCAAGTGAGCAATTACTCTGAAGGTTGGTGGATCCAGGGGTATTGTTGAGGCCAGAACCCTTCTGCCTTCAACCCTGTGGACCTCAGCATGTTTCTTTCTGCCTTCAAGCTTGTTGTCTTAGGATCGAAGGTAGTTGCCTCAACTCCGGGTGAAGTCTGTATTGCTTGTTGTTCTTAAATATTTATTGTGGTGAAATTCATATAACCTACAGCGAACCACTTTAAAATGTGCAATTCAGTGGTATTTAGTGCAGGTACAGTGCGCGGTGTACCCACCAGCTATCTTTAGTTTCAAAGCTTTGTCATCACCCCAGAAGAATACACCATTACCCACTGAGTACTCCTCTTGTGCCCCCACCCTCTTTCCCTGACAACCTCTAATCTTTCTGTCCCTATGGATTTGTCTATTTTGGACATTTCATTTAAAAGAATCAAATAATGTGTGACTTTTTTTGTCTGGCTGTTTTTACTTAGTGTAATGTTTTTGAGGTTTATGCAAGTTTAGGATATATCAATACTTCATTCCTTTTCATGGCTGATAATATTATATATACACAGTTTGTTTATCCATTCATCTGCTGATAGACATTTAGGTGGTTTATACCTATTTGCTATTGTGAATTGTGCTGTTACTTTTTTTAATTTATTAATTTTAAGATTCCAATGTAGTTAACATGCAGTGTTATATTAGTTTCAGGTGTACAATGCAATGGTTCAGCAATTCTGTGCCTTACTCCCTGCTCGTCATGAGGAGTGTACTTCACCTGCGTCACCCATTCCCCACCCACCTCCCCTCTGACAACTGCCAGTTTGTTCTCTACCTTTTAAGAGTCTGTTATTTCTTGAATTGCACATGAGTGAAATCATATGACTTATTTCACCTAGCATTATCTTCTTGATCCATTCGTGTTGTTGCAAATGGCAAGAATTGTGATGTTATGAACATACATGAACACGTATGTTTGCATACCTGTTTTCAGTTCTTTTGAGCACATACGTAGGAGTGGAATTAGTGGGTCATATGGTTTACTGTTTTTTCAGGAACTGCCAAACTCTTTTCGACAATGGTTGCATCATTTTCCATTCCTATGAACAACGTGTGAGGGTTCCTATTTCACTACAGATTCTAGAACACTTACTTCCATCAAAAAATTGTTATAGCCTTCCTAGTGAGTGGGAAATGGTATCTTACTATGATTTTGATTTGCATTTCCTGTTGACCAGTGATGTTGAACATCTTCTCACATGTTTGCTGGCCACTTGTTAATCTTTTCGAAAATGTCCACTAAGGCCCTTTGTGCACCTTTTAATTGGGTTGCTTGTCATTTTGTTGTTGAGTTGCAGGAGTTTCTTATATACTGTGGGCACTAAATCTCCATCATCTATATGATTTGCAAACATTTTCTCCCATTCTGTAGAGAGACCTCCCACTCTCTTGAAGATGTCCTTTGTTGCACAAAAGTTTTGAATTTTTATGAGGTCTAATTTATTTATTTTTTGTGCTTAGGCTGTGGTGTCCAATTCAAGAGTCCATTGTTGAAGTCAGAGTCATGAAGATGTGCCTCTGTGTTGTCCTTTAATAGTTTTAGTTTTAGCTGCAGTATTCAGGTCATTAATCTGTCCTTGGTTTTTATATGTGACGTTTGGGTCCAACTTCATTTCTCTAAATGTGGTTATCTAGTTGTCCTAGCACCATTTATTGAAGATACCATTTTTTGCCATTTAAGTATCCTGACACCCTTGTCAACATTTTTTGGCCTGTAGGTGTTTGTACTTATCCTTGGACTCTCAACTCCTCTCTGTTGATCTACAGCTATCCTTCTGCTAATAATGCTATGCTGTTTTGATTACTGAAGCTTTGTAGTAAGTTCTGAAATAAAGAAATGGGAGGCCTCCAACTTTTGTTTTTCTTTCTAATATTGTTGTGGCTATTTGGGGCTTTTGGCGATTCCTTATAGATTTGAAGATTGATGTTTCCATGTCTGCAATAAAAGCCATTGGGATTTTGGTGGGGATTACATTCGGTCTGCAGATTGCTTTAGGAGTGTTGTCATATTAATATCCAGTCTTCCAGTTGATGAACATGGGATGCCTTCCCATTTATCTTCCCATTGTATCTTCTTTAATTTCTCTTAGCAGTATTTGTAGTTGTCACTGTGCAAGGCCTTCACTTCCTTGGTTAAATATATTTCTAGGCATTTTATTCTTCTGGGTGCTATTATAGATGGAATTGTTCTCTTAATTTTCTTTTCACAATTCTTGTTGCTGGTGTATAGAAACACAAGTGATTTTTGTGTATTGATTTTTGTACCATGCAATTTTGCTTAATTTGTTTATTAGCTTTATTTGCCTAATTACTCTATCCAGGACTTCTGGTAATGTTGAAAGGCAAGTGGTGAAGGTGGACACCTTTGTCTTGTACTTGATTTTAGGGAGAAAGCTTTCAGTCTTTACCATTGAATATGATGTTAGCTGTGAGTTTTATAGAATATCTTTTATCAGGTTAAAAAAATCTTTCATTCCTTGTTTGCTGAAGGTTATTTATCATGAAAGGTTGTTGCATTTGTCGTGCTTTTCTGTGTTTGCTGAAATAATCATCTGTGTTTTCTTTTCCCCTTTCATCCTGTTAATGTGCTACATTACATTGATTGACATTCTTATGTTGAACCACCCTTGTATTCTTCTGACAGATTCCACTTGGTCATAGTGTGTAATACTTTCAATGTGTTGTTCGATTTGGTTTGCTGGAATTTTGTTGAGGATTTTTTTTTTATCTGTATTGATAAGGGATATGCAACTGTTATTTTCTTGTTGTATTTTTTACTTTGGTATAAAATAATGCTGGCCTTGTAACTGTTAGAAAGCAAGTAGGCCTTTCTCCTTATTTTTTGGAATGTTGAATAGGATTATTGTTCATTCTTTAAATGTTTGATTGAATTCAGCGAAGCCATCTGGTCCTTCACTATTATTTTTGATTACTGGTTCTGTCCCTTCACTTGTTATAGGCCTGTTGAGATTATTTCTTTTTGAGTTAGTTTTGGTAGATTGTGTGTTTCTGGGGATTTTTTCCATTTAATCTAGATTATCAAATTTACTGACATACAGTTGTTCATAGTATTATAATTCATTTCTTTTAGTTAGTAATGTTCCCACTTTCATTTCTAATTTTAATTATTTACATTCTCTTTGTTTTTTGTAATCAGTTTAGCTGAAGGTTTCTTAATTTTGGTGACCTTTTCAAAGAACCACATTTTAGTTTCACTGATGCTATCTTTAGTTTCTAATCTCTATTTTGTTTTTTTCTGTTCTAATCTTTATTATATACTTTTATCTGCTGGCTTTGGCTTCATTTGCTTTTCTGTTTTTAGTCCCATGAAGAGTTACGTTAGGTTGTTGATTTGAGATCTTTCTTAATATTTTAATATAGGCATGCATTTACTATCAGTTGCCCTCTGAGTACTGCTTTCACTGCCCCTCACTGGTTTTACTATGTTGCGTCTTTATTTTTATTCATTTCTAAATACCTTCTGATTTTCCTAGTGAGTCTTATTTGATGCATTGTTTGTTTAAGGTTATGGTTGTTTAATTTCCACATATTTGGGATAGTTAGATGCTGCAGGTACCTAACTAGACTTCAGAGTTCTAAAACAATGATTCTGACAGTTCTTGCCAGCTCAGTAGCTGATTTGGTGTAGGGACTGATTCCAGATCTTCCTACTGTGCCGTTTTCTATGATGTCACCTGTATTTATTTTTGTTGAGATAACAGTGTCCATATTAAAATGTCATTCTCACATATTTTTTAAAAATTGTTTATGTGAAGCTGCTATGTATATAAATTGTGTACGTATAGAATTACTTTTTACAAATTATTTGCCATTGTTTCAGTCCATCCCATAAATTAGGATAGCTGAAGATGAAATTTTTGCATGTACATGTAGTTGTGTCACTGTGTATCACTACATTGTATCTTGTGGCTGTGAGGAGAAAATGGCATTTTTTTTTATTTAAATATTTTTATTTATTTGACAGAGAGAAACACAGCCAGATTGGGAACACAAGCAGGGGGAGTGAGAGAGGGAGAAGCAGGCTGCCCGCCGAGCAGGGAGCCTGATGTGGGACTCGATCCTGGGTCTCCAGGATCATGACCTGAGCCGAAGGCAGTCGCTTAACCACCTGAGCTACCCAGGCGCCCCGAAAATGGCATTTCTTTATCGTGACTGTATTTGGTCTAGTTTTTCTCCTACTACTCTATATAGGAGACCCACTGATTAGCTAGGGGAAAAGTCCAGTACAGTTTAAACCTTAGTCTAGTATGGTGACTTAAGTAGTGTAAGATAAAGATGCTCAGTCTTTGCTTTTTATCCTGGGATGATTTAAGTGTGTGGGGAGAGGGCTGTGGCCTATATGATCTCCCACCAGTGGGGAACTGCTTATTTCCCTTGGTTTGATTTCTCCTATTTGCCTCTGGTCTCTAGAAGAATGTTCCATTACCTTCTAGGTGTGTTTGCCTTGCTGGCCTGTGCAGATGGTGTCATGGCTGGTGTAACTCACAGGGAGTGCTTTCTGGTTGGTGAGAACCTAGTGGTACTCTCTGACTGCTTCATTTTCTCTCTGGCTCCTTCTCTCTGAGCTCCCTGGGTTTCTGCCATGTCTGTATCTGACCTGCTGGCTGGGAACTTTATCCACAGTCTTTGCTGCAGGATTTCCATGTTCCATTCTGGCTCATTGGTCAGCTCCTAGCTCAGGAATCTGAGTCTTAAAGATTACATTACTTGACCATGTCTGGTAAAACCTTCTGTCAAGACAGCGGCCTGGCCCTATGAGACTATGGATTTACTGTGTAACCCTTCTGTATATGTCAGATGCTTCATTTCATCTCTTCACACTTCCTTTACTAGTAAAACCTAATAACTCCCCGGACAGAGGGATGCTTCCAGCAGACTAAGGCAAAGGTCACAAACTTGGGCAGGCAAAACAACAATAAAAATAATGATTTTTCAAATATTTTCACTAAGGCATGTGTGTATATAGACATGTGAGGATAATACTTCAAGAGTTGTGTAATTCTAAGTGTGCACATTTAAAGAATATGGGATCTATGGAGAGGCATAAGTGATGTGCACATATATATTTATATATAAGTAAATATTTATAGTTAAAGTATCTCTTGCTGTATACATATATAATATGTTTATTCATAAATACTTTATATTTATATTTATGTTTATATATATTTATTTACAAATATTGTAAGTACTTATAGTTACTATATATAAAATATATATAATACATTTAGTTAAGACATATTTAGTTAAAATTAAGAGATTTGGTTTCTATCTGTGACATTTTCTCATGGCTAAAAATGCTGTGATTTAACACACATGTTTTTTCCTTTTGCAGGACTGTTCGTGTATGGCTAAAGAGAGACAGTGGACAATATTGGCCAAGCATATACCAAATGATGCCTTGTAAGTATCTGGATCTCTGTCTTTAAAAGTCAGACACAGACCCCACGTCCCCTTCCTTTCCAGATTGCCTTCTTCTTGTATTTTCTTCTTGAGTAGGGATGTCTGAGTGTTAGGATTATCATTATAATGGAAAGTACCATATTCAACCATTTTAGCTCTCAGTATGTAAAATAAGGAAATTGTTCTGACATTGACTATATATTCATAGTTTCTGAATAAGATTAATGGAAGAAGGACTATAGCACACAGGTTCTCTGAGTACAGCTGTCTCTCTCTTTTCCAACTTTTTGTTTAACTTTTTCATGGAGTACTTCCTTCAACATTTAAAATGTTACCCAGTGATTACCTTTGGGAAGGAAGTTTGTTCTTGCATTATCGTTAGGTTATTCATTCAGATACAAGACAGTCAGCATTGATGATTTAGTTCTCACAAGGATTTGCTTAAGACTGAAATGTTCTAACTGGAGGTCAGTCTCATTTCCTCAAGCTCTTATATGAGAAATATGTCCTTGTCCTGATAAATAGCTAATCTTTGAAAAGAAACACATATGACTGATTCTTAGATTGGTGTGCTGGCAGAAATTCTCCTCTAGGGAGAGAAGAGCTGGCTTCTCAAAATAGGAAATTTCTTTTTAGTCTGGTGTTTTATTGTTAAAAATTAACGAAGTTTGGGCATCCTGATCCATGTTTGAGTATAATATAATTGTTTAAATTCACTGTTATTTATTTTAGTAAACATTTCCCTGACTCCCCTTCCTTCAAATCTTATTTGAAATTGACACCCGAGAAAAACCCCTCGGGTTTGTAGTTTGGGCCCGGGTACCCCCTGGCTTGCTGCGGTGTGTACCTCCTATGACTATCCTGGTTTGGGAAGTACATGCCACAGAGTACAACCAAAATAAATGCATGCTAAATTGTAGATATGATTAAGTTTATGCCTCTGGCAAAGGAATACTGTAATAACATAAACAGCAGTTTTGCTTGTTGATGAACAGATGAATTATTAAGGATATAATGGCTTTCTCTGATTTTTCTAATTATCTTTGAGGTTTTGCATGTCTTTAGAATTTTATAGTGAATAAATAATAACCACAAGTCTGAACCAAGTGGTCAATCCAGCATTAGGGAAGAAGAAACGTCTTGTGACTCTTTTTTATTTTTTTAAAGATTTTATTTATTTAACAGAGAAAAACACAGCCAGAGAGAGAACAGAAGCAGGGGGAGTGAGAGAGGGAGAAGCAGGCCACCTGCCTAGCAGGGAGACTGATGTGGGGCTCGATCCCAGGACTCTGGGATCATGACTTGAGCCGAAGGCAGATGCTTAACCAACTGAGCCACCCTGGCGCCCCTTCTTGTGAGTCTATATTGGCCCCTGACCTGCTGTGCCACCGGTAGAGACAGCATTCTATGGCAAGAGGCCCTTGGTGAACTTTCTGTCTATGCTGTGGCAGTGATGAGGGCTCAAGTGAGAAAGGAAAGGGAAAGGAATTCTCTGACGACTGCTTTTCCCAATCTTTGAGGGATATGACCAGTCTTATCCGTGGTCTCATTTTTTCCATTGGACTTGACATGGTATCTGACTAGAGGAGGTGGAGAAGGTCTGTAGTCAGCTCTGGAGATCTGTCACTCCTATGACGATGAAGACAGAGGAGAGTCAGACCTGGGCAGAATGATGAGAGCTCGCGGATGGTGAGCAAGGAATCCTGAGATGAGCATGAATAGGAACCTTATGGGGATGCAGCTGCCTAAGCAGTGTTTCTCTGCGTCCTTCCCACTATGCACATCCAAACATTTTGCTGTCATTCTCTGACATTCTCTTTATTCGAATGTCACTGAGAATACAGAGAAGCCTCTATTGCATTTTTATCATTTATGAAACTGTGTGAATAACTTCAGGCTGCTGGAGCTCCTACCCCAGGCAGAAGTGCTCAGTACACAAATACTTATTGCAGACCTGCATCTGATAATAGAGAAGAGTGCCTGAGAACATTATCAGACGTTTTCCTAGGGATTGAACACAGTCTTTGAGAAGGAGTTACTTGCATATTGCGCCTATGACCTACCAAAGGGATTGAGAAAGGCATTACTTTGCTATTAAAATGTGTTTCGACGAGCTGCATTAGGGTCACCTGAGACTTGCTAGAAATGCAGATATTGGGTTTCATGCTAGATCTACTGAATCAAAATCTACATTTTTAATAAGATCCTTAGGTGATTTGAATGTCCTTTAAAGTTTGAGAACACTGTTCTAGCATTATAGTCAACATGGCGATTTATTTATACATGTTTATATGAACACATAGAAAGCCTCATGCCTATATAGTATTGATTTATAAATCCATAGATATAAGTATACATTATAAATATATATTCCAGTGGATCATTTATTGAGCACCTGCTATATAAAGGCCACTGGGCTAGTTTCCAGGGTTTGCAAATGAATAAGGTGCATATAGACATGGTGGTTTCCATAATCTTTTATTGTTGAATGGCTACCCCTACCACAGAGAGGTAAAAGAACAAAAGGCTATGTTCTTCACAATTGATTAGAAATTGGCTTCTATGTTCCTAGTTATCAAATGCATTCAGATAACATAGTTGATGATCTTTGAGCAAGAGTCAGTTCTGGGGGCGCCTGGGTGGCTCAGTTGGTTAAGCAACTGCCTTTGGCTTAGATCATGATCCTGGAGACCTGGGATCGAGCCCCGCATTGGGCTGCCTGGCTGCCTGCTTGGCGGGAAGCCTGCTTCTCCCTCTCTAACTCCCTTTGCTTGTGTTCCCTCTCTTGCTGTGTTTCTCTCTGCCAAATAAATAAATAAAATCTAAAAAAAAAAAAAAAAAGAGTGAGTTCTATTTGATTTGACAGTGGCAGGATCTTATTGCATAAGGAATTATGCTATATTTTTGGACAGTTAGAAAACCTGAAATAGTTTTAAATTTCCAAAGGCTTGTTTTGTATTTCTTTCTATTGAAAAGTGTTCTGGGGCGCCTGGATGGCTCAGTTGGTTAAGCATCTGCCTTCAGCTCAGGTCAGGATCCCAGGGTCCTGGGATTGAGCCCCACATTGGGCTCCCTACTTGGTGGGGAACCTGCTTCTCCCTCTCCCTTTGCTGGCCGCTCTGCCTGCATATATTCCCTCTCTTTCTCTCTGTCAAATAAATAAATAAAATCTTAAGATTTTATTTATTTATTTGACAGAGAGAACACAAGCAGGGGGAGTGAGAGAGGGAGAAGCAGGCTTCCCACCAAGCAGGGAGCCTGATGCAGGGCTTAATCTCAGGTGTCTGGGATCATGACCTGAGCCGAAGGCAGTCGCTTAACCAACTGAGCCACCCAGGCGCCCCAAGAAAGGTCTTTTGTTAAGAGATTACTTAATCTTATCCTTAAATAACGGTTATGTGGTGTTAGTTACAAAATAAGTAGAAAAGATACAGTGTATTGGGAGACGATGACATGGACATCACAAGGCAGAGAGGACCATATGGTGTGTTTATAGTGGTATATAATACGTAGTATTCCAAATCCAGAAGAGAACAAAAAGAAAATATCTTGTACACCAATATGTGGCTTATTTGTTAATCTGTTTATTAAAATACCTTTTAATATAGTATTTGTCATGCTCCAGGAAGGATAGTAATGTTTTTTAGCACTGAGAAGAATTTGGAGTTTCCCAGATGGGGAAGAAGTAGAAAGCATTAGATGAGAAGGAATGAACAGTGAAGGCTAAGTGTGATGGTTGGGAGTGAGCCTGATAGGTGGGTAAGTGTGAGAAGGCTAGATGCATTTAGGGCATGATAGACAAGAGAAGGATAAGGAGCAGACACCGTGTGATCAGAAACACATCTGCTTTGGGGCTGTGTCCTCCTACCCCATGTTTTCTGAGAAGCTCCCGCTTCCCCTTTAGGAAGGAGTCAGGAGAGACCAGACTTGCCTGGTGAAGGCTCTTTGCTCCTGAATCAACCTGATTCTCCCAGACTTTTGAATTTGGAGTAGAAAATGCTCCTGTCAGCCTCATCTGGTCCCTTGAACTGGGAACATGTAAACTTTAGAGCTATGAGGTATTTGAGTGTATAAGGAAACAGTGAAAGCCGATCTGCTTAAAAGGAAGTATGAATCAGAGAGGAAGGACCACTTGGCTCCAGAGGGAGAGAAAGCAAAACAGGTGATGGCCTGAAAGTTTTTATCCTCCTCCTCCTGATCTCCAAAAACTGGCTCTGCCTCTGCCTTTGAATTCAAGAGACATATTCAGTAGTGCTTACATTCCCTCCAGTGGGTTTCTCTTCCTCCCAACTGCAAGTTTCTGACATGGCCTAGCCCTGACTGTATACCTCTCAATTCCTGTCTGTTCAGTTTCTCTGGGATCTCTGTGATCTTTAAAGAGAAAAGATGGAGTCATGTCCCAGCTGATATGTTGAGCTGAAAATAGACTGGGAAGAATGAGGGCAAATAAAGAAGAAGAGCAGAAAGAAATATTTATCCTGTTTAATTTCTTTGGACAGTTCATTCAACAGATTTTTTTAAAGTTTCTTCCATCCTCAACACTGTGCAGTGTCCCAAGAATATAGTGGTTAAGTAGGGCAGATGATTCCTGTCTTCATGGCTTGTACAGTCTGGTGGGGAAGGCGGACTTAAAATAAGCATCACTCATGCTGTGTGCTAGTGTTAAACCGGGAAGCAGGGGTCATGGGAACATGGTCACAAAGGTTCCCTGAAGAAAGCCCCATTTAAAACCCTGCTGCCTATAGAGAATTCAGGGTGACTGATGACTCGTTTTGTAATTTCCTATGTGCCAATTTTTATGGATGACTGAGAAGCAGGAGCATTTCCTTATCTAATATTCTTTCAAAATATCATATCTTCTTGACGTGTCTCGTGTCTAGCTGCTTATGGCCTATGAAAAGGTCAAGTTACAGTGTACCCAACTGGGTCCTGTTGGAGCTTGGAAGCCAGAGAGGGGCCTTTCTGAAGGTATAGAGTTGAGGTTTCAGTTGTAGCCATAAATGATTATTTGTTCCAGGCTTCTAACAGATACCATTTCAATCACCACATTTGCATCTCTCTGCAGAGGGAAAAACAAAACAAAACCGAACATGAAAAGCACAGGCTTTCCGGTTTTCATGGTTGAATTATTTTAGATTTACTTTTTAAACTCAGTTTGCCATTCATGAGGTCAAACAAAGGGATGGAGGAGAGAAATCTCAAGCGGGAGCCAGGGCAGCAGGTGCTTGAGATTTTGATTACTGTATTAGAGTGTTGGGTATCGAGTCTGGGCCTTCATTGCTTCTTTCCCCCTGGGCATGGAGCATAGGCAAAGCAACTTGGTTTCTGAGGATATGGTGACTAGGAAGTCAAGAGGCCCCGAGCCTCAGGACTGAGGCTGTGCTGGGCAATTGGAAAACCTCTGTGGGTTCCGTAGTTGGCCGGGGCAGGCAGGTGGCATTTACTTTGACCTCCTAAATGTTTATGAAAATTTGTCCCCAAAGCAAAACAGAAGACAATTTTTCAAAGATAAGTAGAGATCAGAGGCACACGTGACACAGCACTAAAATGACCTGTTTTTTCCCAGCTCTCTGCCTTGGCGTGTGAGCTGGCATTTGCCCCATCTGGAACTGTGTGCCTGGGCCCCCTCTACTCGTTTTCACACAAGTATGGCCACTTGACCATTTGCTTGGCTAACTTTTAATGTATAGGAACTCTAGTCCTCTCTGAAAGGCAGAATTTTGAACTGCTGCTTCCTGGTTTTTATCAAAAGCCCAGATGAAAGAAAGAGTGTGGAGAGCGGTGTGCAAGCCATGCGGTGAGATGGCGCATCGGCACGGTTTTCCCACTTTGGGTTAGCCCTCTGTGGGAATGCCTGTCTTCACTGTGCCCTCCGCTCGTACCGATGTATATGAGATGCTTTATGGCTGATTTGGAGGTAACTGCCTCCTATAATGCTTAGCACACCTCTGAGGAAGCTTAACTAAGGAGGCCAGAAGCCTTTTACTTTCTCTAAGGCAGAACTTGCCAACCTGTGTACATCATGTTGGGGTGATCCAAATGGATTACAGGCCCTAAAGGCTGATCTCCGGACCTGGGCAGGAAATCCCGTCCTCCGAGCCCTGTGAATCTCTTCCCTTGACTCCAGTGGCTGTTCAAATCTAGTTTTCTGTGTGTATCATGAGGTGAAAAAGGTTGGGGGAGACAGCTCTAGGGATCTGATTCAAGGTCCTTATGGATCCTGTGAAACATTGAACCTATTATGTTTGCCAACAGATCTTTATTCTCATTTTCTTTCTGTTCTTTTTTTCCCTTTTGGTTCTTATAGTATTTTCCTTAGTCGTGACATTTTGCTTTTTCTATCATTTGGTTTCATTGTATCTGCTTTTTAAGTCATTCCAAATTCCTTGTGAAATGAGGTAGGGAACATATTATATCTTAGCTAAGACAAATTGAGAGAGGAAGTTTGGACATAGGCTTACTGTTTATATGAAATTCACCCCAAAATGTGTATTTCTTAAGATTGGAGTTTTCAAAATAGCATGCAGGTTGGAACCTCTGCCTGGGTGGGAAACTAGAATTGGATTTTCATTTTTGCTCCCAATTTGCTGAGTCATTTCAGGCAAATCCTTTACATTTTTTCCTGTCCTAGAGCCTGATGAATAAACTGTCCATTTCCTTTGATCTCAAATCTAAAAAATATTTTGGTTATGAGTTATGTTAAATAAGTAGTTTATAAAGTACTTTCAGGTTCTTGGCACTTTAGCATATAGACTATCACTGCTGATCTGAACCCAAGGGGGATTAGGAAAAGACTGACTAATATGCGAGGTTGTGGCTAGATTGGTTTCCCTTTCCTGCAGCAACAGATAATATGAAATTGAAGATTTAGAATATTAAAATGTGAAATGTTCACATATTGTATACCTGGGATGGAAATGGGTCATTTTGTATGTAAATTGCAAGGGTTGATTTTTCCGTTGGTCAAAGGAGAACTGTGTAATTTAAGACAATGGGTGGAGCTGGTTTATGTGTTGCCCTACACATCTTGTACAGGGTTTATTGAAGTTTTGAGGGAAAGTATCTGGGAGAAAAAGTGACCACTGCTAATCCACTGTAATTTTGCTAATGTTACTCAGACTAAATTAAAAGGAAACAAGTGGTTAGTTTTAGTAGAGTGCATAAAATACTTGGTTGAAATGAAAAATGATCTTTAATGCTAGGCAGTTCGAGTCCTAAATATAAGTGTTTTTAGTAAAACATGGGTTGAATATTGTAAGCCTAATAAATACTATCTTGTGATAAACAGGACTGAATGAAATAGTGTCTGTGAATTAAATAATTATTGTGTGGTCGTGAGGTGCTCCTTGAAGTTTTTAAAAGATTTTATTTATTTATTTAAGAGAGAGAGAATCCAAGTGTAGGGGAGGAGCAAAGGCAGAGGGAGAAGGAGAAGCAGACTTCCCATTGAGCAGGGAACCCGATGCTGGGCTCAATCCCAGGACTCCGAGATGATGACCTGAGCCAAAGGCAGACACCAACAGAGCCACCCAGCTGCCCCTCCTTGAAGTTCTCTTATTGTAGGATCCTCATATCCAACTTGGTCAAGATTCCTTTAACGCCTGAAGTTTTATTCATGGAAATACTTTTGTTGGCTTAGTTTTTCAGAGACCATAAGAACATCCCTTGAGGATTAGTGTGTCCCACCAAGTAATGCCTTTACTATTATAAAGCAGTCAGTGTGATTGAAATCCACAGCTTCAATGAAACTTGTGTTTATTTGAGCAAAGTCCAAGCAATAAGCAAAGGATAGAAAATAAGTCAGTCATAAAATAAAAAAACCATTATAGGTATAAATAACAGAAATTAGGTAACTTCCCCCCCAATAAGAGTATTTTGAGAAGGCCTTCTCAACTGTTTTTTTTTTTTAAAACGAGCAATTGTGTGTGTGTGTGTGTGTGTATGTATATATGTGTGTGTGTGTGTGTGTGTGTGTATATACACCACTTGATGGATAGAAGTATTGGAAATACAAGTAGCCAATTTCTCTGTAATCCATTTAATCACTAACTCTGTTGAGGTTCATGTCAGTCTCTTGAGTTTCATTTTTCCAGGGCTTCTATCTCTTGGACTTTTCTCCCTTCAAATTAAATGGTCATTAATATAACCATCCAGACTGGGGCTTCTCTTTATTTCAGTTTTCCCTAAACGTTATGCTGAACAGCTGCCTGAAACTACAAAGATTTCATTTTTAAAAAATGCTCAATGTTACAAAAACGTTTAATTTTTAAAATAAGATTTTGACAGGCCATCAAGGTCTAAAGTCCGGATACTTACATAAGAGACGGTTATTTTTCATTACTCATAGACCTGCACAAATTTCTTTTCCATCTTATTTGTGCCTTTTAATATCTTCCAAAAATTTTGCCATATAACTTCTTTTGGCTATCCTCAGTCTGAAACAGGAAAGACAAAGAGCCAGTCTTTTTTTTTTTTTTTTAAGATTTTATTTATTTGACAGAGAGAGAGATCACAAGTAGGCAGAGAGAGAGGAGGAAGCAGGTTCCCTGCTGAGCAGAGAGCCTGATGTGGGCCTGGATCCCAGGGCCCTGAGATCATGACCTGAGCAGAAGGCAGAGACCTCAACCCACTGAGCCACCCAGGTGCCCGAAGAGCCAGTCTTAATCAGATTTCATAGAAATGGGTTCTTGTACTGTTTTATTGAGGAATAAACCATGGACATTTCCCCCCTAGGTTTTAGTAGACACATTGGGGAAAAAATTGGAAGCTAATGGTATAACACGAGCAAGACCAGTGGCAAGGCCTTGAATTTCCATTACTGGGTTTGTGTAGGAACAGTTCCAGGCAAACTCCATACAGATGGTATGCATGGGGGAGACCTTGGAAAGGGGGGTTGCCTCACAAAGCTTACCAGGTGTGGTTATCCTTTCTTGTGGGGAAAGCAGTTAAAGGTGGAGAAAATAAATATATCTTCAGGTTTTGTAGCATGCTGTATTTATTTCATCTTGAGTTCAAGGATGCAGCTTTGAAGGAGAACGTCAGCGGAGGACCTATATTGTCATTTTGTGGGTCTGGTCATCCATTTCACTGAGCCTTTGGAGAAAGCCACCGCAACGTGGGAGAGTAGAAGTCTCTCAGCCATTTCATCTCTGACCTCAACTTTCAGCCATCACATGGAGCAATTCTTTATTGCCTTAGGAACTTTTAGTTTTACATTATTTAAGGCTGGATTCTTGGGGCGCCTGGGTGGCTCAGTCGTTAGGTGTCTGCCTTCAGCTCAGGTTATGATCCCAGAATCCCGGGATTGAGCCCTGCATCGGGCTCCCTGCTCGGCGGGAAGCCTGCTTCTCCCTCTCTCACTCCCCCTGCTTGTGTTCCCTCTCTAGCTGTGTTTCTCTCTGTCAAATAAATAAAAAAATCTTTAAAAAAAAAAAAAGTTTAAAAAAAAAGCTGAATTCTTATTTGTGAAGCATCACATTTTTGCAACCTACCTACAAATATTGTGCTTACGTCATATTTTATATGTTTTTTCCCTACTCTTCCTGCTGACGGACCCCTTTTACCGTGTGTCCAGAATTACCATTAATTTACTATGTCTTATTATCCTTCCCTAGACAGTTTTTTCCCTTTGATATTTTCTTGCATGGATAAGAACCCATTTTATATGGGCCATAAGACTAGTCTTTCAGAGCCTGCTCTTTTTGTTAATTTCTGGTGAGTTGAAGTTAGAACGATCTCTCTGTTGATCTGTCTATTCCCCCATTTCCCAAAAGGAAAGATACTTACCCTAACAACAGATCCAGGCATCAGTTTTCTTTTCAGTCCACTCCCTGCCTCTGTAGCCCTACCAGGGCCTATAGGTAACCAATCCAGAGCCTATTCCTGTGAGAGTGTCACGGTTGGGAAATGGTTTGAGGAGCATCAAAAGTCTTTTGCTACACACACACACACACACACACACACACACGTTTGCTTGGTGTTTTACCAATAATGTGCCCTTGGAGGGGTGGCTGTCTTGGGGGCAGCCGGAAGGTGACGCTCTTTAGCTCTGGCATTCTCCCGTCTAGAACCATCTTGGGTTCAAGTATACGGGATCTGGAACAACAGGATTTCTAGATTCCATTGGTTATGGGACTCTTTGGGAAAGGTCTCTTCCTTTTGAATTCTAGTGGTGGTTTCTTACTGGAAACATAAAGTGATTTGGGCTACAATAGTGGCGTTGTGATGAGTTCAGTTCCTGTACATGGTTGGTGCCCCAGTCTATAAATTCCTTGGTGACAGCTGTAATTCCTTATCTGTCATTGTATCACATGCCTGGAACACATTTTGTTAAAAGAATAATAGGAAATCTAGTAAAAAGGGCAAAGAAATCCAGGAAGAAAGAAATAGCAATGTAGATAATCAGGGTAGCCTAGGCAGTGTTGTAAAAAGAAGTCATATAAATCACATTCAGAGATCAGTTTGTTTCCTAACTCTTACATAAGCAGATATGAACTTTGGAGGAAATCACACAGAAGAGACTTTTTTATATGGCCGGGCAGGCAGCTAAGTGATAAGGTTATTCTTGACTAGTTTATAGCCCTTTGGGGTTTTGCTTTATAGGCTCGTGCTTATGTCTTAATACACTACAAGGTATTTAAAACTTTTAACAGGAATAGAAAAATAATCAGACTAATATAGTAATAATCTTGTCACATGCACACAAAAACAGTTTCATTTCTCCATGTATGTGTTTAGGTGTCTGTGTCGTTTATATAGTTGTAATCACAATATATTTTTTCTTTTGTTCTTTTCAGCTTACATACTTTTCCGTGAATACATTAGATTTTAATTTTGAACTCATGTTACAGGTTTATGAGACCTGGCATCTTAACACCTGCCTAAAAATTGTGCCAACATAATTAGGATGGGCCACAGGCAAGAAAGACTGACTTAGGGCAGCGCGATAAATATCATTTGACTTTTTTTGCAGCAGTATAATTTTGAGAATCCAGTTTAATTTTGTGGCTGATCAGGGTGAAGATACTTCGCTGTGCTGGTGGAAGTGTGGGGCGGGGAGGAATTATTCTTTGTGTTTCCATTTTCTGAATATATCACGATTGAAAATTAGAAAAAATAAATACTTCATGGGGTGTGGAAGATCTTTTTTGTTGTTCAGGGTTCTTTTATAAAGAACAAAAAAGTTTTACTAAGTGATTTGTTTATGAAGTGGCTCTGTTAGTGGAACTTGAAATTCTTTTATTGTTTAGAGGCAATCTAAGTTGGGTATTTCAAAATAGGATTGCGTGTTTGTATGAAGTCTTGGAACCTTCTCCAATTTCTTTTTTCCTGTGTGACCTTGAGTAAGATATCTAATCATCCCCGTGGAAGGTAGGAGTAAAGATATCTGACGCTGATTAGGATGATGATGACGAGTGGTTTGTCATCTACAGAGCCACTGTGAAGGTGGAGGAGAAATTTAAAAATTGTGTTGGACTTGTTTTTAAAACATCGATTTCAGTGTGGTGTAGATTGTCATCAGGCCCCATTCTTAGGAGCTGGTGGAGATAGAGAAGGCAGGGACCCGGAAGCTCTCTGCTCAGCAAGCGGTACTTGCCCACACTGGCTTCTAGGTATGCTTAGTTTCCTTAGGCTTAAGTATACTCCTGGAGTAGCCAATTTGGCAGAGCAGGGAGGCCCTACCCACACTTGATTTCTTTCCTATGGAGCCTGGCCCTGTGTCCAACGGGTTCCCCCTGAAACTGAGACAGATCCTCAGTCTTTCTCACTCAGCAGCCTTCAGTGCTGACAGAAAAGACTTCTGTTAGTCCCCATGCCCAGAATCAATTCTGAATCAAAAAACAGATTTTTATACTAGTGTGTATACATGGGGGGAGGAGGGAATTATAAGATCTTTCTTTACATGTTTTCCCTAGTTGAGAAAAGATAGGTTGTTTCTATCAAAGATGGGGTTTGAGTGGAAGAGGTAGATCAGGGATTTCACTGCACAAAATAGTCAGGCAAATTTAGATTCCATACCGACGGAACAGCTGAGACCAAGCCCCTTGGATCTAGTCCAGTTTGAGAATATCTCACTCGTTATATTCATTAAAAGGATAACTGAAAAACTAGGGGTTGGTTGTAAGATTACTGTTTTTATTTTTTTGGTGAGTGGGCGTTAAATGAACTGTTTTTCAGAAAATAGTGGGGGGAAGATAGCCACACACTTTTAGCTAGTTAGTCCTGAATCGATGAGAATCATCATTTTGTTAATTTCATCAACATGTTCATTTCTTTCAGCTCCATGTTCATGCATGTCTTTTAACCCGGAAACAAGAAGACTGTCCATAGGTCTAGACAATGGTACAATCTCAGTAAGTACCCATAAATAAGATTTCCAGTCGAAACTTCCCTTCCTGTGGAGTATGTATACATGTACTGTGATGAGAATTATTTATTAGTTTTTTTTCAAATGAACAAATTAATATTCTTGCTAAGTGCAGTGGACATTGCAGTGCAGCAGATGATGGTGAGGTAGGCAGAGCTGGTATCAGTGTCGGTTTCAATGTTGACAAGATTCAGCTTGCCTTCCCACGGACCCAGTGGCTAGAAGAGGAGCTTTATGAGGCTGTGAGCAAACTCTATGAATCTGTGGGTCAGTGAGAGCACCAGGGATACTCAAGGCTGTGATCAAATGGTTAATCATGGTGTCATGTGCTTCCTCAGACAAGTGATGGAACCCACGGGAAATGTCTTTTTAGACCTGCATGTCTGATCTCTGGTACTTGATGTATTTCTCCTTTCCCTCTTCTGCTCCTTCTTGTCTTAACTCCCTGTAGTTATGAATAGAGTCCTGTAAATTGTATGAATTTGTAAAATTAAAAAAAAAAATCACAGAATCTACATTAGGCTGTAGGGTAGAGTCAGATAAATATGAGGCTCTTTCTTACATAGATCTTGAGGGAACTGAAGTGATTAGGAATTGGAGTTTCAGGTTTTACTTCTTAATCACTTTTTTAATACATATTTAGTTTCAACTACTGTATTAACTAAGTGTAAGAAGACTGATCTGATAAATTCTCCGTTTTGGTAAATTACACAGTTTTGCCTTAGTCCTGGCAAGAGAGGCCCTGCTTGGGGATCCGTGCATTAGAGGACCCTCTTCTGGCCGGCCACATTTCCCCAGAGGATGAAGGACCTCGGTCCAGGGGGTGTGCCCAGCCTAGGCCCTCTTACCACCTACCCTTTGTTTTGAGTAGCCGACTGGAATTGTCCTGAGCCCTGACAGCTTACAGTCTGCATATTCTATCCTGTGGAATTTCAGGGAGTCTAGGAATTCTAAATTCATTCCTGTACCCCCAGGCGGTTGAAGGTATATTTGTCAAGATTGGAGGAAGAGGCCATATTTTATTTAATAGTTTAACTTGATATATAACTTTTAAATATTTAGACATATGGAATGTGGGTTTCCGTCTATAATAGTAAGCTGATTCTTACAAGGGGTCTGAAGAGGTGGGCTTGGTATTTTTCATTTGGTCTTTAGTCAAAATGTTTGGTGACTTCTATGGAAATTTTAACAATATTATTAACTACAGATCTGCCTGTTGACAAATATTTATGGAATTTCTATAATGTCCAGTGCACTTGGGAGGTGTGTTAACTCTGTTCTCTAGGAGGACAGCCGGGAAGTGAATGATATGGTTCTTCATCTGCTTTAAGGAGAGTTCTTTTTAAAAATGGGGTGTGTGGGGGGATACATTTATTTTTAAAAGATGAAGGGAGGGGTAACTGGATTGTTCAGTGAACTGAAGTTCACTGCAAAGGAAATCTGAAAAGATGAGCTAAGATCCATATATTAACAGTCCGTGGAATAGTGTATGTAACACTCATTGTCCATGAAAAGACTTAAGTATATATGACATATGGGTGAGTGTTTGCGTTTTTTGAAATCAGTGTAGGTGGTCTATGGGTGCTGATAAATTTGGCTTTGAAGGCAAGAAAAGTGAGCAAAGTAACTTATGGAGAGTTCTGGCTATTTATCGTGTGTAAGAGGAGAGACCATCTTAGCCATTATTCCTTTAGTAAATGAAACTGCCAGCGAAGTAGAACATAAGTCAAGGGGCTAGCGCGGGATGCTTCTGCAGGTGTAGTAGTATCCTGTGGATACCAAGCCTTCCCTCACCCCGGTCTAGAAAAGATTAAGGACCCAGCTTATATGACAGTTTCCTTAAAAGAACCTGTTTAATGTTGTCAAAGAGGATGAATTCTATATACTCTATATTTTCATCTCAAGAACTTGTAAAGAGCTGAGTTAGGAAAGGCACACGGAGAGAAGGGCTTATACAAGGTTCAGCGTTCTCATCACGGTTAGACATACTTACACAAAGTCTCAGCTGTTTAATAGTTCACTTTCCAGATGTGAGAAATCCTACACAGAGACTGTTCATTCTTTGTTCCCTGAGTATAGCAAATAAATTTTAAAAAGAACTAGTTAACTTTTGTTGTTGTTGTTAACTTATTTTAAAACAAAGAAAGGAGGAAATCAGAAAGTAAATCCCTGATTCTACTGAATAAAAAACATTCAGGAGACAGTTAACCTTATGTAACTGAAATGAATTAGAGATGAAGTTGAGACAACCAGTACAGACCAGGCTTTCAAAAACTTGCCTGCAAAAGGAAGGAGAGGGAGTGTGAACACTGCAACAAGATGAGACGTTAGACAAGCAGCAGGAGGGTCCTGAGTGACTTGGGGAATTTCACTTTGGAGAAGAATGGAGGAACTGTTGAGATAGAAAGGCAGACGCAGTTGTGAGATGCAGGAGAGGAATGACCTTTTCAATTTCTCATGAAGTAGCAGGTTAGATCACCTACTGAGAGAGGCTAGAATGGGTGAGAGTGTGTTTTCATGTCTGTACATAGTATTCTGGCTAATCTTATAACCCTGATCCCCCTTCTGCCATCTTGGTCTACAGAGTCCCACTTATCTCTCAGTGCCTTATTCCGCTGTCATCTTTCTCTTTTTGTGGTTTCATTTTTGTTTTGACGGATGGTTCCTAAGCCCTTCCAGTTGAAATGAATCACACACGTTACTCAGTAGGTTAGCTGTATTTGTATTGCTCATTTAACTTGTTTTGTAAAAAGTTTTTAAGTTTGTCTCCTCCATTAAAGTGTTGACTGGTGAGGACTTGACCTGTCTCTTATTCATCTCCTCTCTCAGTGGATCTTAGTATGGTTCCTTGTACAAATTAGGGACTCGATGAATGATTTGTTAAGTAAGTTGTTGACTAAAGTACAAACACTATTATTATTTAATGTAGTTGGCTGTAATAAGTATCTGCTTGAATTCTGAGATTGTTTATTTGTATAATTCTGTTGCCATTGAAACTATTTGTCACAATGGAATTACCTTCTGCAGGGGAAAACATTATGCCAGTAGTTTAATTCATCTTGACTTTTCAGAAATGTCATCTGTTTTAATGTCAAAAGAAGTCACTCATTTTGTGCAAACTGCTATTCATGCTGAAGTAGGACTTTGACATTTTCTTTTGTATAATTTTTATTTATTTATTTATTAAAGGTTTATTTATTATTTATTTGAAAGAAAGCATGAAAAAACGGAAGAGGCAGAGGGAGAAGCAGGATTGGATCCCAAGACCCTGGGATCATGACCTGAGTTGAAGGCAGATACCTAACTGACTGAGCCAACCAGGTGCCTTTCCCTTTCCCTTCCCCTTCCCTTTCCTTTCCTTTTCTCTCCTTTCCATCCATCCATTTATTTATTTATTTGACAGAAAGAAACATATAGAGAGAAGGAACACAAGCAGGGGGAGTGGCAGAGGGAGAAGCAGGCTTCCTGCTGTGCAGGGAGCCTGATGTGGGGCTCAATCCCAGGACTCTGGGGTCATGACCTGAGCTGAAGGCAGATGCTTTATGACTGAGCCACCCAGTGCCCCTCCTTTCCCTTTTATTAAGATTTTTTTTAAAATTTATTCATTTGAGGGAGAGAGCAAGCCAGTGAGAGCGTGAGCAAGGGGGAGAGGCAGAGGGAGAAGAGGAAGCAGGCTCTCTGCTGAGCTGGGAGCTGGACACAGGCCCTTCCCAGGACCTGAACCAAGGGCAGATACTGAGTGACTGATCCACCCAGTATCCCAGGACTTGGAAATTTTTTTTTTTTTTTTTTTTTTTTTTTTTTTTTTTTTTTTTTTTTTTTTTTTTTTTTTTTTTTTTTTTTTTTTAGATTTTATTTATTGACAGAGAGAAACAGCCAGAGAGGGAACACAAGCAGGGGGAGTGAGAGAGGGAGAAGCCGGCTTCCCGCCGAGCAGGAAGCCCGACGTGGGACTCGATCCCGGGTCCTCGGGATCATGACCCGAGCCGAAGGCAGTCGCCCAACCAACTGAGCTGCCCAGGCGCCCTGGAAATTTTTTATCATAATACCTCAAGTATTCTAACCAACCAACGAATAAATCTAAATACCAACAGTGGGCAAAATAATGTATTCAGTTCTAACATGTGTCTCCTGGTCACAGAAAGCTTATTCAGTTGGGGGAAAAGGGAGCATGAAATTGTCAAATAAGTAACACCGAGTAAAAAAAAAAAAAACAGCCCCAGCAGCAATACACCAGTGAGTACGATGCTTGACAGGACAGTGAGATCAGGAGAATGTGGGAGGTAATGGTGTGGGTAGCTCTGTGGCGACAGGCTGTGAGCGGGGTTTAGAAGGTGGGCTAGGATTTCGTTGGCTGAAGATGGGAAGGTAAGGTATTTCAGGCAAAGTGAGTGGCATAGAGGAAGTTAAAGCGTGGTGGTAAGAGAGGGCAAGCAGTGTTTCAAGAGAAATGAACTAGTCTGAGAAGTGGAGTATGAAATACACAAGGTGACTGGGGTCCTGGCCCGAGATGAATAGTTGGCATTTGAAGGACCTGGGTCCCCCACAGGCAAGATCTCCCTCCAGCACCACCAGCAGACTTTCTGAGGTATTCAGAGAGCATAATCCGTGAGGAAATGTCCGTGCTGAAATGAACAACCTTAAATTAATTTTCACCGACTCTACTGAATGATGGCTTAGTCATAGAGCTGTATAGATGCTAATGCTCATAAATATATAGATTTTCTGCTTCATTAGAACCATTAGTGAGCTTCATTAGGAACCATTAGTGAGTTTTTATTGGAATCTTGCTGGGTAAATGTATACTCATTGAAAATTTTTCTTTTTTGAACAAAGCCCTTCAGATTATAAATCTCTGTTCTCCGAAGAGTGTTTTTGTATATTTGCTTATGGTAAATTTGGGTTGAGAAGAAAACATTGATCTATATAATGGCTAGTATTCAGGATAATGATTATTATATAAGAATGATATTGACCATGTATGGATTTGTTGATATTGTTTTGGTCGTTCTTGTGGTGTTGATATTCCTGTAGTATATATTCCTGTTAGTTCACATAGTTGTCCAAGGCAATAAAACAGGAAAGAGAACTAAACACTGAGCATGCATTGTGTCCCAGACAAAGAGAAGGACACTAAGGCCTTCTCCAGTGTACTTAGCCAGGAAGCAGCTCTCAGCTGAGCTGGGAACTCTGGGTGAAGCCTGGGCTTTCTCCTCACCCGTGCTGCTGTCCAGAAACCGCTTCTTTGTCCATAAAGATTTCCTGCTCAAGGGTGTCCATTCCCTGCCTGCTGTTCTTGCTTGATAGACAATTATACCTCTATTTCCTGAGTGTTCTTTGGCATGTTGCCTCATTTGTTTGTGGTACTGTCTCCTTTACTAGACAGTGAACTGCCTGAAGGCAGAGACCGTGTCTGCTTCAGTCTGTGTCCTAATAGAGTTCCTGGACCACTGTAGATGCTTTGTAAAATGTCAAGCGAGGGAAGAAAGGCCTTTCCATTTACATCATCGGGATGCTAACACCAAAGTCAGATGCTCAGCCGGCAAAGGTAAATTGCTGTCTGTGAGCGATTCTTGTTTGGGCATATGGAAGAGTTTGATGTCCATACTCTGCTTCTTGAAATTCATCAACAGAGATTCACTAAGCAAACAGCTAAGGAACCGAAGCAGAAAAAGAACCTGTTCCTGACAGTTTGTGGGTCCTGAAATGATGCTGTTAATAAGTCTCCCATTGCCTCATTTTTCACTTAGACTAGAAACCTGTTGAACTTTTGGGATTGTTGAAGGACTAGGCCTTCTCACATCATTTCCTATTATTTAGAGATTCCTGTTTCACAGATTTCATTAATAGCTTTATAAGAGCCTGGCTTTGTGGTCCCCAGTAGTTATTCCTTATGTGGTATGTTCTGAAACTGCATATCATGTGATAGAATTCACAGGGGTCTATGCTTTGGCAGGATCTCATACCTGAGGAATGATTGTCACAGGTCAAAGGAACCATTCAGGCAAAGAGTCTGGTTGCAACAGGGAGGCAAAATGTGTCCCCTTCCAGAAGTCTGATAGCTTCAAAGGAGAGGTATGTAGTTTCTCTGAGAGAGGATATTACTTTTTCAAGTAGGAGAGATTACCTTTTTGAAAATATAATCCTTAGCATCCACTGGAAGGAAACCGAAGAATCACCAGAGCTCTTTCTATCATCTGAAACCAGGCTCTTGAACTCCACGGGTGTTTCATCCTATTCAGAAGGTCTGAGATATTGTGACGTCTTCCCAGTCCTCAGGTGCTGCCATGAGAGCAAGATGAGCCCTTACCCATTGCAGCGTATCAATATGTGGTGTATTACTGCCCCTTCTAACAAAGTACTACACACCGAGTGGCTCAAAACAACAGAATTGATTTTCTCACAGCTCTAGAGACTAATGTCCAAAATCAGGACGTCAACACGGCCCCTCTGGAGGCTTGAAGAGAGAATCCTTCTTTGTTTCTCCTGAGCTTCTGGTGGTTGCTGGAAATCCTTTGCATTCCTTGGCTCAGAGATGCGTCTGACCCTCCAACCCCTGCCACCACCTTTGTGTCCCCTTCCTCCCTGTGTCTCTGTTGTTCAGACATGGCCTTCTTATAAAGACACCAGTCACTGGATTAAGAGCTCACCCTAATCCAGTATGATCTCATCTTAACTAAATACATCTGTAAAGACCTTCGCTCCAAATAAGGTCACATTCTGGGGTTCTAGGTGGCCGTGCATTTGGGGAAGACACTGTTCACCTCGGAATACCTGCTGATACTGTCTGTACAGTATTTCCCTAACAGTGTCCTAAGAGTTGGTTTGAAAACAGTTTGGTGAATATGTAATATGATGCCTTCAGGAAGCAGTATCTAGAGATATTAAAAGAAGATGATTCAAAATTCCCTAGGCGGAGATAAAATATTAGAATTGAAAAAGACCTTCATTCTTCTACGATGCCACCCTCCCCTAGAGTAAGTGATGTGTTGGTAGGTCACATGTTAAGATAGTGGTGGCAGAGCCAGGATTTCCCTGAGCTTTAGTCCACTTTCCTTCTTATGATACCAGGTTAACTAGGACAGCCCAACCACAACGAATGGCCCTAGGATGGTCACAGACGACTTGGAAGCTTGCGTTATTCCATGCATCTAGCCGTTGCTGAAAAGCTATTTTTTTAAGAGAATTTGAGCTTTTAATATAACGAGATGTTTTGAATGAGTTGTTTATTACTGTGGGTTGTAATGAGCCTACAGGGACTGAACCCAAATGGTGAGTTCATGTTCTACAGTGATGACAGGTAGCCTGCAAATAAAATACTTCAGCTGCTACCAAGCCGAACATCCAGCTGGCCGCCTTTGCTGGAGAGATCCTGGTGCATTCCAAGTTTTGTACTTAGAGAATGATTTTATTTTTCCTGCTTAGCAATTAGGGTCCTGGGGTCCTGACACGCTGCTTGCTTACTATGCATACAATTTAATTCACCGGAGGTGGTTTTGTCAAAGGAGATACTTACTGTTGTTGTGGGAATTATTATGTTGTCAGTATTTGTATGGATCACAGACCTTCTTAGAAAGTCTCAAGGACCAGCGTCTCTCCCCAGTTATGTCATCGTAACTATAATCCTATCATCTGTTGCTCAGCGCCCGTGTGTCCCCTAAAAACTCGGTCAAGTGGTAGTAAAGGCAGATGCCAAGGGCTTTCTTTGGCCCAGGATTATTTTGTGGCATCTCCATTGCAATTAGGAATTTTTGACGGCCTTCTTGGTCCCCCTTTTCCACTGATTCTGTAGCATGCTTATCTGTAGAAACACCCAGATTGCCCTATATTTTAAATTGGGTACTGAGAAGATCCGGTTGAGTACATGATAGGTTGAAATCATTTATACACTATCTCCAGAAGTTATCTGCCCCAAAGGATGGACTTACGAGGACATTGTATTACTATTTCAGAAGGTGGTCATCTTCTTATCTTGATCACATCAAGTAGTTTATCTGTGCTCCAGAAAGGCAATGGCTAGGAATTGATGAGCATATTACCTTCAAGTAACTTTCTCTTAGTCTTATACCTCAATAATCTCTCTCTCCTCCCTGGATCCTGCCCATTGGTTTTATTTTTGTTTTTGAAACATTTTATGTATTTATTTGAGAGAGAGAGAATGAGCAGGGGAAGAAGATGAGGGAGAAACAGAGATCCATGTGGGGCTCGATCCCAGGACCTTGGGACTGTGACGTGAGCTGAAGGCAGACATTTAACCAACTGAGCCATCCAGACATCCTGCCCATTGGTTTTTTGTTTTTGTTTTTTTTAAAGATTTTATTTATTTGACAGAGAGAAACACAGCCAGAGAGGGAACACAAGCAGGGGGAGTGAGAGAGGGAGAAGCAGGCTTCCCGCCGAGCAGGGAGCCCGATGTGGGACTCGATCCTGGGTCTCCAGGATCATGACCTGAGCCGAAGGCAGTCGCCCAACCAATTGAGCCACCCAGGTGCCCCTGCCCATTGGTTTTTAAACACTCTTGTGGTTTATGGGATTTTTAAAAAAATACTAATTTGAGAGAGAGGGAGAAGAGCACAGAGCGAAGGGGCAAAGGAAGTCAGAGAGAAAGAGAGAACCCCAAGCAGACCCCGTTGAGCTGCAGAGCCCGATGCAGGGCTCAATCTCACAACCCTGAGATCATAACCTTGAGTTTGATCAAGCCTTGGGCACTTTGGGGCGCCTGGGTGATTAGTCATTAAGCATCTGCCTTCCACGTAGGTCATGATCCCGGGAGCCCCTACTCTGCGAGAAACCTGCTTCTCCCTCTCTCACTCCCCCTGCTTGTGTTCCCTCTCTACCTGTGGTTGTCTCTGTCAACAAAATAAATAAAATCTTAAAAAAACAAAAAAAAGACTCGGACACTTAACTGATTGTGCCGCCCAGGTGCCCGTGTTGTTTGTTGTTGTTCTTTTTTTATGAGAACAAAGACATCACAGCTCTTCCCTGTCCACCTAGTGTTCTGTCTCTCTTCTCTCATTATAATCACCCTTCTTACAAGAATTGTCGTGGTAGTGGCTTTCTGCATTTCCCCCCTCCCCGCTGGCAACTCAGGCCCAGCAGCTTGGCTGCCAGTGCCATCAGTCTGTCCAGACAGCTCTAGTGCTGGTGACAGAAGATCTGCCTATGGCCCTGTCCAGCTGACATTAAGTCGCCATCGTGTTTGACCTCCCTGCAGCATTTAGCTATACTCTTTCCTCCTGAAATAGTCTCTTTATGCACATCCGCAACCCTATACTGTCCTGGTTTTCTGTCTGTTTCTGTTTTCATCATAAGATGTCCTTTAGCCAGCTTTGGTTCGGTGTTGGTTTCTCCACATTTCTTCTAGGCCCTCATCTCTCCTCTTTCAGGGCTGTCTTTATCTGTTCATTTGTTACCCATATGACAACAACTCTTAACTTTTTGATCTCTATTCAGACCTTTTCTCTGACATTCACATTCCTTCACATTTCCTACTGAATATCTCAAAGGACCTCCAGTTCGCTAGGTCCAAAATCAGACTCATGTGCCTCCCCACATACCTAGTCTTTCTCAGAGTTCCCTATTTCCATGAGTGTAACCACTGTCCACTCGGTTGCATGAGCCAGAGCTGTTGGGAGTCATCCTCCTTCCTCTTCCCTCGACTCTGCCCAGTCCATCACTGGCTGGTTTTTACCTCCCAAATACCTCTCAGCTTCCATTCCGTGGTCATCCTCCTCCTCATCACCCCCTACCACCACCACCATCACCGTGCTCATCGTCTCCTCCTTGGACCCTCCGTTGACCTCACTGGTCATCCCATATCCATTCTGCCTCTTGCAGTCTGTTTTCCATATCGGAGCTAGAAGGATCTTTCCAAAACACACATTTGATTTTGTCCTATCCCCTGCCAAACCTCTCCAGTGCCTTTCCATTGCTCTTGGGCGCAGACCCAAAGTCTTCCCATGGCCTGTGTGACCCCACCAGGTCTGGTCCTTCCCTCCAGGGCCTCCTTTTGCTCAGTTCCCTCCTTTCTGCAGTTTCAACCTTAGTTACTTTCAGACGCTGAGGGTCACCAGTTTCCATCCTCTCATGGAGCGTCTGCCTTGAATGAGCTTCCTTTTTCCTTTCCTGCTTAACTTGCATCCTTCAGATTTCATTGCCTTGGGGAGGTCTCCCTTGGTCTTCCAGCAGTTCCCATCCTTGGATTATAAGTGTTCATAGCACCATGCGCCGGCCCTCTGTAGCAGCTGTCAGAGTTGCCATTTTATACTCGTTTGTGTGATACTTGATTAATGTGAATATTCAGCATAAGCTCCACAAGGCAGTGACTGTCTGCCTGCTTGACTCTTTGTTACATCCCTGACACCCAGCGCGGTGCCTGTAAATATGCACAGACAGATTAATGAGTGAGTTAATTAATATCGTCTGTTGCATGGACAGTACACAGAGGCTGAGACCACAGGCACTGGAATCAGACTGCCTGAGCTCAATCACAGCTGTCCTCACAAGTGGTGTCACCCTGGGCAAGTTGCTTTACTCTGTGCCTCAGTTTCCTTAACTGTCAAATGGGGATAATAATTATAACCATTTTATTGGGTTGTTGTGAGGATTAGCTAACATCATACACATATAAAGCTCTTAGAACAGTGCCTACCCACATCAATTGCTCCATAATATTAGCTCCTTCCCACACCATTGTCTTAGCACGCAGCGTCTTCCCTTGGTGGTAACCAGGAAGACGGGGAGAATCCATGCCATGTGGTTTTAGCAGACCAGCTCCAAGGGGAGGAAGGAAGTACCTTACTGGTGGCCTTCTTCTTAGGATGGTTCAGCTTAATTCTGGTCCCATCTTTCGATCTTTGCTGTGTCACCACAGTAATTGACCAGTGATTTGCAAAAAACATGGACTGTCAGAGACTAATTTTTCCACCAGAAATTTTCATCTAGCTTGTTGCCGTTTTAACCTTTATCACTCACAGAAAAAGGTTGAACTCAGCCAGGTGTGCAGATTACTGAAGATGCTCTGAATGATATTTGGAGAAGATGTAGCAAATTTCTTATCACCAGAGACACCCTTACTCTAGTGGACTGAGAAGTGTGGGAGGAAGGAATGCTATCAGCCATGGGGCTCTGTCACTTTCTATTTATTTAGGACTCTGAGTTTTGTAGACCCAACATCCGACAGCTGTCTGTGCCCTACAAAGTTTTACGACACTAGGAATCAGTCTTCTTTCATAAATCTTAACCATTTCTGTCCAGGCATATAAGAACATTCTCTGTGTGCGCAGATATTTTGCTGCTGTTTGCTTGGAGCTAATCTTTTATATAAATTATAGCGCTGGACCA
The DNA here is from genome assembly GCA_004023965.1 of Spilogale gracilis. Taxonomy (NCBI): domain Eukaryota; kingdom Metazoa; phylum Chordata; class Mammalia; order Carnivora; family Mephitidae; genus Spilogale; species Spilogale gracilis. The sequence continues at coordinate 90,482 of PITA01000443.1, read as the reverse complement.
CCGTTCTCACGTCACTGATATTTAGATGGCAAAGTTCAGAGCCCAGGGGGACTGATGTGGCATTTCCGTGTCAATCACCTTTGAAGGCATTCCTCCCAAAGTATCTTGACAACAGCTGTCATGAAACCGACCCCCCCCCCCCCAAAGAGCCATCTGACATTCATTCTTTCACTATAAAGCCTGAGAATGCACTAGAGCCAAAATGTGTGAAGGAAGCAGCCCTTCCTGTTGCTGGATTGCCATCACCTGGTGCCACCGCACCCACACAGTGATTTGAGACAGTCTCGAACCTGGTCTGCCTGCTTGCTGGCTCCAAGTGGAGAGGAGAGCAGCATTAAATATGCCCCAGTCTTGGGGTTCAGTGGGGGTTCGGTGCTGGGCTGTGTTTCTTTTACTGTAGGATGCTACGGTGACTCAGGGCCATGGTACCCCAGAGTTTTTGTTTCCAAAGTGGGTGCCCCTCCCTCTTGATGTACTGCTCCTACGGCTCTGTGCCTTGAATATTGGCTCCACAGCCCACTCGTTTCCAGTTTGTCTCCTTACGGATGGGGAAATAGCCCTTTTCGCAGTTATCACTGAATATTGCGTTGTTATAAATACTGGTTTAGCATCAGAAGACAACTATCGGCTCACTGAAGCAAACTACACAGTTGCAAAAAGACTGCTAACTGTATTGGGACAGAACAGCATAGCTTTTCCGTCCTCAGCAGTAGCTCAGGTCCAGCCTGTCCTGGGTTGGAGAGAAGTCAAGAGAGGGCAGTCTCTTCCACCCCAAGCTTGTTTATCACAGATAGGAGAGAAAGGAGCTGGAAAAGTGCCTTTCAGCGGATTGCATGGTGTCATGATTGCGTATGTGGTGTGGTGTTTTAAATTTAGTTAACCCCGAGTTCTCTCTCCTGATTTTTCTACTGGCTTTTCCTTTCTCTGGCTGAGCCCTTGATGTCAGTGCCTCCTCTCCCTAATGCTGTTTCTCTTTCTCTGTGATCCAGTCCTGCAGCTTGGTTAGCCCTATGTCTACAGTTTTCGAGGCTAGGGCCCATTCTGTCCTCTGAGCCTGAACTTGGAGTCTCAATGCTTCCTTGGCATTCCTACCCGGGAGTATCCAGGACCTCTGTGGTTTAGCGTATTCTAACCAAAGAACTTTTCTTTCCTCCAGCATGTGCTGTTTCTCCTCATCTCTTCAGTATGTGGCATCATTCAACAGCCCCCAACCAGAAATAGGAGTTATAATAGACACACAATTTCCCTCCATCCTCAGGGCAACCACTGCCCTGGTCCACTGACTTCAGAACACCCTCCAGACTCTCTCTCCAGATCTCTTCCCACTGGTACTTTTCAAATTCCTGTCTCTTGAACATTTGCTTGAGATGCTGCACAAAGCCCCAGATCAGTCTTACTGTCTGTTGTCTCTATTTCCCTCCAACTCCTCTGCCATCAGATATTCAAAATTCTGAGTAATCATGCCACTCCTCTTGCACAGACCCTGAACAACTTCCGAAACGATTAAATTCACATCCCTCACTGTCACAATCCTCCTACCCAAATACTTGTTTCGTTCACACATCAGTGTTCATGAACATGGAGTCCCCTTGCTCACAGCCTGCTTCCTTCCCCTCGAGAAGCTCTTCGCCTACCTTTATGAATTGGCTTAAAGCCCCAAATTCATTCTTTTGAGAAGCCTGCCGTACTCTAGGGCAGAGTAAAAAGGTCTTAAGGGTTCTCATAGCACTTAGTTCAAATTTCTACTGTAGTATCTATGTGATACGTACTAGTTTATATGTGTGTTTCATTTATATGATTGTGTATGAAATAAGATAGCATATATAATTCCTGAAAGGGTCTGGCAAATAGGAGACATTTCATAAGTGCACATTTCCTTGTTTTCTTGACCTCCATTAGCCTGAGCCACTTGAAGGCAGGAAACATATGCACAGCCCCTTCCAGTGCCCAGTGGAGAGCCTTACACAAATTGGAACCTCAGTAGTAGCTTCAGGGGAATTAAAGCTAACCAGTTTCATTTGCATTTCTGCCCAGAAGTTCTTTCTCTTTCCCTTTCATTCTTATGGTCTAGTCAGCCTACCAGAAGCTCTTGTTTCTGTCAGCCCTTTGCTAAGGAGGAGGCGGTTGTGCTCTCCTCCCTGCCTCTCTCAGGTGGGGTCACTCAGAATTCCTGGTAGAGACCACTGTCAACACACTTGGTCTTCAGACATCTGGGCAGATATCAGGGGAAGGTGCCCTGGTGGTTGAGGTGTGAACTTGGCTTCCAGAGAAACCCGCATCTCAGTTCGGGCTCTCCCATCTTCTAGCTGGGCGTTGATGGGAAGGTGGTTAACCTTGCATAAACCTTAATTACCTCGCTGTAGATTGGGAATAATAATATGTGCCTCTTGGGGATTTATGAGGGTGAAGTAACTTATACAGGGGCGCCAGGATGGTTCAGTCGTTAAGCATCTGCCTTCAGCTCAGGTCATGCTCCCAACGTCCTGGATTGAGCCCCACATCGGGCTCCCTGCTCAGTGGGAAGCCTGCTTTTCCTTCTCTCTCTGCCCCTGCTTGTGTTCCCTCTGTCACTGTCTCTCTTTCTCAAATAAATAAATAAAATATTTTAAAAAAGAAGAAATAACTTATATAAAGGTCTTAATGGTAATTATTATTTTTATAGCAGAAATTCTGTTCAAGAAGAGATAAAATTTAACTTACCTTTTGATAAAGGTTAATTTTATTTGAAATTGAAGACTGAGTTGTTGCATAATTATTTGCCATCTAAGTTCAAAGGTAACTTTTTTAAAGCAGAACTTATTTTTGTTTATTTTTTTTATTTATATGAGAGAGAAAAAGAGAGCACAGAGGGGGAGGGCAGAAGGAAGAGAGAAGCAGACTCCCTGCTGAGCTTGGAGACCAAAGGGAGGATTCTCTCTATCTCACAACCCTGAGATCAGGACCTGAGTTGAAATCAAGAGTCACAGACTTAACTGCCTAAGCCCACCCAGGTTCCCCTAAAGAAAATTTTTTAAAATCATAATTTTAAACCAGTTTGTTTCTTGTGAGCACCTTTTGGGGGGCTAGTAAAACTGAGTTTTATATGTAACTTTTGCTTACTACTTGCTATGGTGCATTTCTGTTGGTTTGAATAATGTTCAGGCTGAAAATTTGTGAATTTAAATCCAGAAAAAGATAATTTAACATTTTTGCACAGAGACCATGATTAGAAATAGTTAACCATATAAAGCAGCACATCACAATGTCTATAAATATTGAATCTCATGTTGTACACCTAAACCTAATATAATGTTATATGTCAGTCTTATCTCAAGTTTTTATAAGAACAGTACATTATTGTCTTTTCCTATTGCCCTAGGAAGTGAAACATTGATTAGTCCTAAGATTTGAGTCAAAGTATATTTGGCATTGGGGTGACTAGGTGGCTGAATTGCTTAAGCATCTGACTCTTCGTTTCAGCTCAGGTCATGATCTGAGGGTCCAGAAATCAAGCCCCACATCTTTCTGTGCTGGGTGTGGATCCTCACATTCATCAGGGAGTCTGCTTAAGATTCTCTCTCTTGGGGCGCCTGGGTGGCTCAGTCGTTAAGCATCTGCCTTCAGCTCAGGTTGTGATCCTGGAGTCCCGGGATCGAGCCCCACATCGGGCTCCAGCCCCACATCGGGCTCCCTGCTTAATGGGAAGCCTGCCTCTCTCACTCCCTCTGCTTGTGTTCCCTCTCTAGCTGTGTTTCTCTCTGTCAAATAAATAAATAAAATCTTTAAAAAAAAAAAAAAGATTCTCTCTTCCTCTTCCTCTGTTCCTCCCTGCCCCTTGAATGTATACCCTCGCCCAACCTCTGTCTGGCTTGTTCTCAAATAAATATTTTTTTAAAAAGTACATTTGGCGTTGATTATATGAAGTAATAGCTTGGCAATTAGGCTCTCTTTTTTAAAAAAATTATTTGAATGTCTGGTAATTGTACATACTTTAATTCACACCTTCTTTGGGTAGACATACTGCAGCCATTACTAAAAAAAAATCAGTAATATGTAGCACATCACATACTGTTATTTTCATGTATTTCAAAAGTCTATTAATAGTGAGCTTAAAATAACATTTTACTTAAAATAGCTTAAAACTTCCTTAAAATAACATTTGCATTCTTTTATTCAATTCTTTAAACAAACATATGTTGAGTACCTTCTGTGTGCCAATCCAGGGTTCTGAGATACATCAGTGACCACTCCCAGCCCTAATCCTTCCCCTTGTGTGTCGCATCTAATAAAAAAATATAACTTCTGTATGTTCCAAGGTGATAGATGCTATGGGAAAAGCAGAGCAGAGTAAGGGGGGTTGGGAATATGAGGGTAAGGTAGAGGAGATGAGTTGCGGTTTTCAAAAGGATGGACATGTTAAGGTTCATTGAGAAGGTGTAATCTGAGCAGAGGACTTGAAGGTTGGGGTAGTGGATCATGCTGACATCTGGGAAAAGGATGTTAAGATAGAGGTGCAGACAGTGCAAAAGCCCCTAGGCAGAGTTTTTAGAGTAGTGCAATTAAATCTTGACTTGATATTTTAAAAAAAACAAATATTTCTTTATAAATATTTATCGATTTGTTCTTATATGTTTTTCGCAAAAATGCTGACATATGGGAGACACACTATGAAGAAAACAAAAGTTCCATTCCTTCCAACTTAAAATCCACCAGAAAAGGTAAAATAATGTGATCATAGATAGCTTTAATTTAATGCAGATTGTACAATAGCCTGAAAGTTCTGCAGCCTCTTGATTTTCAGCAAAGGAAAGATGCATTCTGCCTTATGAGTGATCATGTGAATGCACACTGTTCCATCTTGCCTAGAAGGATAAGTTTGAAAAGTGATGGAGATCAGAGAAAGGGGCCAGTTGGCTGGGAAAGGAGAAACAGGTGCAGTCTAGGTAGCAGGATGTGGTGCTGGCCCCCTGTCCAGGACAAAGGAGGTTTACTTGGAAACACATTGAAAAGGGCGTGGATTCAGGAGGGATGATAAGGATCTGATGACTAAATGTGTAGGAGAGATTGAGGGGAGAGAAGCAGTAGATGGCAGAGATAACTCCCAGACGTGCTCATTTTCAGCCAGTGTAAGTCAGTTGCTGTCCGCAGCCGGCGTCTGCACGTCTACACGGTCCAGGCCCATGGCACTGCCAATGAGTCCCGCTTCCTTGTGTCAGCCTTGGGTAATGGGGTAATGATGGAGGCCTTAGCGCGGCTTTGTGCTTGTTTCTTTCATGTTTGTTTTAATGTATTGTTATGTTGATTCTCTGAAGAATCAGGTGATTTCAGAATTTGCAGTGTAATGTTTTCCTTTGCTCACAGCAGTTCAGTGAGACTTTAGCCTGGGTGCATCTTTTTGAAGAGGCTCTTTGAGGTTTGTTTGAGTCAAAAGATCAGTAGATTAAAAAAAAAAAATTAAAGGGACAGACCCATGTTTTAAGCCTGGGCTGTGCAACAAAGTATAAGCATGACCTTGGACAAGTCCCTTAGTATCTGGGGACATCGGTTTATCAGAAGAGTGAGTCACTGTGCTAGGCAATCTCTAAGACCCCTTACAGACTCTAGAATTACAAGAAATCCAAAACTTAGCAACCAAAGATCCAAACCTCCAGCTGCTTTCATAAGTAGGAACAGAAGTTGCCGAACCTGATTATCCCGCTAACTTTCATGACATGAGCTATCAGCAATTTCCAATTTCAGCAGGGAGCTTTTTTGTTCAGAATTAATTTGTCAAAAGTTTTGAGCCTAGAAAATAAGTACAGGCCACCCGACATTATGTAAACCTATCTCTCATCTAATTTGCTGTTTAATGTTACAATAGAACTTTTGTTGTAGATAGCTATTACTGAAAGTAGGGGATCTCTTTCGCTCTCTGTGAAGGGTAATGGGGGCATAGGACACCTTCACTTTTTGTGTGTAATACATCAGTGTTCTGGCTTCAGATTTTGGCCTTGAGCAGGATATTCCCCATTCATTGAATAACTTCCAAGAGCCTTTGTCCTTAAGATTCTGAAATTTGCCAGAGGCAGTCTTGAAGGTGTTGCATTCAAACTTGTGTCTTTTTTTTTTAACCTTCTCCCTGCCTTCCTTTTGGGAGAGATATTATTGGTTACTTGCATTCAGCAATGGATACCCTACCCAGGGTAGGAAAGCAAAAAAAAAAAAAAAAAAAGTGTTACCATCCACTAAAGAAAGATGATGACAGATAAACCATTAAACACCCACGTGAACCCAGAGAGGAACCAGGCAGCCCTGTGGTTTTTGTGTGGAAAGACCTTGAAATTGCCTTGCGTGTGTTTTGTGTATAAACCTGAATTTGAACTAGAGTTTATGGAAGGAATTTGTAGGCCTCAATTTGTTTTTTTAATTTTGAATCTAGAGAGCTAAAAGCTGCTATTGTACAAACCTCAGTTCTTTTCTCTTGCTTCCATGTATTGTGACATATGTCAGTCTTCTTAGAAATATGACTAGGGGTTTCTAAGAGTTTGGAGTTGAGCCTGGGAGTTTGCAGCTGAAGTATTCCTTCCCCCAGTTTCGTAAAATACATGTGGTCAGAAAAGATTAGGGTCATTAGGCATTTGAGAGGAGGGGAAAAGGCACCTACCCTTCTAATTCCTGGGTGGAGAGAATGTTCCAATTGTTTGGTAGCCAAAGAGGCCTCTTTTCATAATTTATAGACAAACAAGAATAATTCTTTGAACTCTGCAGGGCACATTGGCAGAATTTGCAATGAAGGTTAATCAAAACCAAAAGTCGGATCAGTCGCTGAACCAGTAGTTCTCAAATTGTGGTCTACGAGGTCAGAGCTATTTTCATAATAGTAAGAAGTTACTTGCTTTTTTTTACTCTCATTTTTTAAGAGGTGTACAGATTGAGTGCAGAAGAAGATATGAAGATCCAACTGTCTTTTATTAATGAGATTTGCAAAAAATGGGAAACAGTGCTACTCTCTCCACTTAATTTTTTGTTTTGTAAAATACAGGTGTTTTAATAGTGTGATTTATATGACTGTCATACTTTTTTTATTTTAATGAAATAATATTTTAAAATTTACTGTTTCAATTTCTAATATGATAAATATCAATAGATACAACCCATGAGTCCTTAGTAATTTATAAGAGTAAAGGGAACTAGAGAATTTGAGTACTGCTAATTTAAACAGAAAGACAGCAAAGAGATATATATATTTCAGGTCACTGCTTGCTAAAGTATAGAGACAGTCATAAGTAAGAACATAAGAATCTTCAAGGGTCATTCTTAGTGTCATCCGTATGGGAATTTCAGATTTTTAGATCTTGTGTGGCAAAGAAAAATAACACATACTGAAAGCAAGTCCAGAGAGAACATAAGACATATTGGTAGAAAGAGGCCAAATGAGAACCCCTATGGGTAGGGTGGAGACTCCTTTCCTCACCCCATGGACTAGTGACCACCTTCTTTTCATAGATGGGAAAGAACAGCTAGCAACCATAGGAAGAGCAGGCCTCTTGACCTTTTGCCTTCTATGAAAAGGGTTAGGAAATGAAGTCGTTCCCCACCCCCTACTTTTAAATGTCTGAGCAGAAGTTACTTCTTTCCTGGAATTTCTTTTCAAAGTTCTAAATTTCTCAATGTTGAAATTGCAATTTTTAGTTTAAAAATGGCCTTCAAAATAGGGTCAGCTTCTGTAAAATTAGGTTTATTTTGTTTATCATTGTGGATTTTCTATTTATTATATGTTTTATGTGATTTCAGAAAGTTTTTGTGGAAGTACGCAGGAATATACATAATAAACTAAATGTGATGGAATTTAAGAAACAAAGCAGATGAACATATGGGAAGGGAAGGAAAAACAAAATAGGACGAAAAGAGAGAGGGAGACAAACCGTAAGAGACTCTTAACTCTAGGAAATAAACGGAGGGCTGCCAGAGGGGAGGTGGATATGGGATGGGGTAACTCAATGATGGGCATTAAGGAGGGCCCTTGATGGAATGAGCATGTGGTGTTATATGCAACTGAGGCATCACTGAACTCTACGTCTGAAACCAGTAAAATGCTATATGTTAATTAAATTTAATTTAAATACTTTTCTTAAAACTAAAAATGAAAAAGAAAATAAAAATTGGAATCAAGACCAGTGAATATATTTGTGTGTGTGTACACCAAAATATGGAGATAGCCATAAGTAACAGACATTGAATGTTAGAGCGTGTGTGTTTTCCATGTTGTGGTCCTGTAAAGATGGACCAGATAAGTATGTCATACACTGTGTCTGCCTGTGCTCGGCCTCTTCTGTGGTGAAAGGATGGTCCCATGTGGGCCCTCAAGAAAAGGTGGCGGTGGCCATGTTTTGTAGCTTGTGATCCCATATTAACTGATTCGCTTGGCCTAAAGACTCGCCAGGGTACTTGTATGGACTGGCTTGGGTCTGAGTTAGAAAAGATATGTAGGCAGGTCAGATTCCGGCCTTAAATTTGCACGTGGAAGTACAAAGAGAGCAAGCCAGTAGGTGGAGGCTGAAAGGTCATGCTGTAGACAGGGGCTTGGAGAGGTTGTGATGGCTCCCTGCAGGCTCTAGTTATGAGGGAACAGAAGCTGAGTTGTCAGAAGAGACTGTGTGACTGAGAAGGGTAAGAGATTGCACTTGGAGAAAAAAGACACAGAGATATCAGGAGAGAAGCCCTGAGCCTGCAAAAGGGAGAATCAGAGTGGGCAAGTGCACAGTTAGTGGCCAGCAGGCTTCCCTTTATGACCTGTCTCTTTGCATAAACCCCCTCTCCTTTACTGGCTTGAATTCCTGGCAACCAAAAGAGCCTGAGTGGAACCCAGAGTAACACACATATAAAGATGATATGGACTAGCACATTTTGTATGGTTAAGACTTTTGTAAGATTGACTTTGATCCTGGACTACCTGATAGACAAGGCAAAAAGGGGAGATGTTGTTCATTCTGAAATCATACAATAAAAAAGAAAGTAGTTTTAAAGGTAGTAGTAGTTTCTGAACACTGAATTTAAAATCAATCACCCTTATGTATAGAGGTCCCTTAAAAATTAAAAATAGAATTATTACATGATCCAGCAATCCCACTTACGAATATATGCCTGAAAGAATTGAAAGCAGGACGTGCAAGAGAGATTTGCACGCCCATGTCCATTGCAGTCTTTTTTGCAATAACCAAGAGGTGAGAGCAGCCCAGATGTCCACTGAAAGCTGGATGTATAAAGAAAAGGTGATACATACACATGAAATATCAGGCAGCCTTAAAAAAGGAAATTTGGTCACATGCTATATTGATGAACCTTGAGGACATTATGCTGAGTTGAAATAATCCAATCACAAAAGGATAAATGCTGTTTGATTCCAGTTGTATGAAATATCTGAAGAAACAAGAAACAAAATCAGTGAAACAAAAAGTTAGAAAGGTGGTTACTAAGGAAGCAGCGGTGGGGGGTGGGGTGAAGTTAGTGTTTAATGGGTATCAAGTTTTAGTTCTGCAAGATGAAAAAGATTCTAGAGATATGTTTCACAATACCTGAATATACTTAACACTGTTAAACTGTACACTTTAAAATGATTAAGATGGTAACTTCAATGTTATGTACTTTTTACCACAAGTAAAGAAAAATCAGTCACCTTCATGTAAATTAACAATTGAGACCATAAGTAACATATTTGACAATTTTCTGAACATTTCTAAAGTAGATGCAGAAAAGGATTTTAGGGGTCCTGGGTGGCTCAGTTGGTTAAGCGACTGCTTTCGGCTCAGGTCATGATCCTGGAGACCCGGGATCGAGCCCCATATTGGGCTTCCTGCTTGGTGGGAAGCCTGCTTCTCCCTCTCTCAGTCCCTCTGCTTGTGTTCCCTCTCTAGCTGTGTTTCTCTCTGTCAAATAAATAAATAAAATCTTTGAAAAAAAAAAGAAATGGATTTTATATGGAAATATAAAATAAAAATTTTACCAATATTGGATCTTCCAACAGGATTTCAGCTTTCAATCAATTTCTCTTTTCTTTCCTTTTTTTTTTTTTTTAAGATTTTATTTATTTATTTGACAGAGAGAGATCCCAAGTAGGCAGAGAGAGGGCGGAGGAAACAGGCTCCCCACTGAGCAGAGAGCCCGACTCTGGCCTCAATCCCAGGACCCTGAGATCATGACCTGAGCTGAAGGCAGAGGCTTTAACCCACTGAGCCACCCAGGCGCCCCAATTTCTCTTTTCTAATCTGTGTTTAGTATTTAATCTTCAAAAGTTACTGAAATTCATAAGCAGCTTGCCTTGGGGGTTTCAAAAACTTCATTGCCAGCAAGATGGAAGACTAGAGATCTTTTCTTCTTCTTTTTTTAAAAAGATTTCATTTATTTGTTTATTTGATAGAAACAAAGCAAGAGAGTGAGCACAAGCAGGAGGAGTGAGAGAGGGAGAGGCAGGCTTCCTGCCAAGCAGAACAGGGAGCCTGATGCAGGGCTCGATCCCAGGACTCTGGGACCATGATCTGAGCTGAAGGCAGATGCTTAACGACTGAGCCATCCAGGTGCCCCCTTTTTTTCTTCTTTTATTTTATTTCAATTCCAGTGTAGTTAAGATACAGTGTTGTATCTTGTTGTTCCACATGTACCATATAGTTATTTGGCATTTCAGTACATTAGTCAGTTCTCATTAAAATAAGTGTACTCTTTAATCCCCATCACCTGTTTCACCCATCCCCCACCCCTTCCTCTTCGGTAACCATCAGTTTTTCTCTATAGTTACAAGTCTGTTTTTTTTTTTAATTAAAAAAAAATTTTTTTTTACAAGTCTGTTTTTTGATTTACAAGTCTGTCTCTTCTTTTTTTCCCTCTGTTCGTTTGTTTTGTTTCTTAAATTCCACATATGAGTGAGATCATAAAGTATTTGTCTCTCTGACGGGCTTATTTTGCTTAGCCCTTATTTTGCTTATGCCCTCTAGTTCTCTCTATGTTGTTGAAGATGGCAAGATATCATTCTTTTTTATGGCTGAACAATATCTCATTGTATATACATACCACCTCTTCTTCATCCATTCAACTATTGATAAGACACTTGGGCTGCTTTCATAATTTGACTCTTATAAATAATGTTGCAACAAACATGGCATGCACACATCCTTTCAGATTAGTATTTTCATATTCTTTGGGTAAATACCTAGTAATGTGAACATTGAACCATCTGGTAGTTCTGTTTTTAATTTTTTGAGGAATTTCCACACTGCCATTTACAGTGGCTGCACCAGTTTGCCGTCCCAAGTCAATTTCTCTTTTATGGAGGCAGATACAGAAACAAGGGACCTTTGTTCCCAACCAGGAATGTAGCACCTCTGTGTTCATGAAGCTTTTTACGTGCATGTCTCCTCTCTCTAGTAATGGCCTTGCATGAGCACATACATGGGTACCTCAGAGCTGTCTTTGTGATACTTTTGCTGGATAGTTAAGAAGATGACATCATTCATTCTCCCATTCTTACCCCATTTGGGCTAAGGGTTTTTTTGTTGTTTTTTTTTTTCTTTTAAGATTTTTTTATTTATTTGACAGAGAGAAACACAGCCAGAGAGGGAACACGAGCAGGAAGAGTGAGAGAGGGAGAAGCAAGCTTCCCACCCAGTAGGGAGCCCGATTTGAGGCTGGATCCTGGGACTCCAGGATCATGACCTGAGCCGAAGGCAGACATTTAACAACTGAGCCACCCAGGTGCCCCACATTTTGGCTAAGTTAAGAGTTCCTGTTTATTTTTTGTATGATCTTGCTGGTCAGTTTGAGATCTTTTTTTTTCTGAGAGGAGAGGAGAACTTATACAGAGACTCTAATTCTGTTGTCTTCATAAAAATTAGATTTATCAAGAATTACATCAGTTTATATGCTCTGATAGACAACAAACAACAAGGAATCAGTAGTTAATAATCTAATTTTAGAATATATTTCTGTTCCCTTAAGTAGGCTGTATTTTAAGAAATAAGTGATCACTGGCAAACGTTCAGTTAAAAGCAAGCAACTAAATATTGATGCATGTATTTTCTATGCATAAGCCACTGTGGTTCTGTTACTAGAATTCTTTGGGATCTGTTTTGCTGAACCTTAATACTTAATAGTTGAGCAGGTGGGCCGTACTTAGAAGCTGTCTAGCATTCCTTTACTGTAAACTCATACCGAAGAGTTAGGGTCACCATGGGACTAGCAGAGGACCCAAGCTCGTTGCCTTCTAACCTAATTATTATTGGTTAGAATACATGTTCTTGGGGCGCCTGGGTGGCTTAGTGGTTAAGTGTCTGCCTTCGGCTCAAGTCATGATCCCCGAGTCCTGGGATCGAATCACGCATCAAGCTTCCTACGCTTCTCCCTCTCTCACTCCCCCTGCTTGTGTTCCCTCTCTAGCTGTGTTTTCTCTGTCAAATAAATAAATAAAATCTAAGAAGAATAATACACGTTCTTGTATTTTGCAGTGGTTGAACATTCCTTTGGGAAAAAAGAGAAGGAAGGGAGGGAAGAAACTGTCAGGAAATGAGCTCGGCCTAGGGTGGCGTCTGCTGTCTTGCCGTGCATGTGGAGTTCGGGTCTCTTCGCGGGGTGTGGAGGTGCTTTCTTTTCTTCCAGCACCCAGGCCTCACCATGCCCTGTCAGGCTTGGTCCTCTGGGTAGCATCAGAAGCAACATCCCAACACTGTGGGTTATAGTCCTCTGTTCCATTATTTCCCGCATTTCACAGAAGAATCTAGAACATCCCTGGGAATTTAGGATGTGTAGGAGTCTAAGGATGACTAGAAAACAAAACCATACCTTTCATCTCAGTGAAAATACAGAGTACTATCTGCTGACCTCGAATTTAGACTGACAAAAAACTGAGTAACAACTTGACTCAGATAAGGTGACCTCTGTTACCAAACAAGAGCCATGGTCCCTACTTGACAGATAAATTTTTACAAACCAATGAAAAGTAATTGCTGTTCTTGTGAAACATGCCACCCTGGGGTTGAGAATGGCATGTGTATACACAGGCATGGGCCTTGTGGTACATTCTTTAATGCCAGGGCATACTGGCAACTTCTCTTCACAGTGTGATGTTGCCAAATAAAGTAATACTACCTTCTGATTGATTCATCGTGGAGGACCTGGTATCCATAGGAATTCAAAGAGACAAAGAGGAGGAGAAAAAGTGTTGACAAATGTACAAAGAAGCATAATAGTATTACTCCATTTATAGTCTTGACTCTACCCTCAGCCCAAAACACTCAGTAACAGCCCATAACATTATGAGCACAATATCCTCTAGTTCTTATCCATGTTGTTGCAAACCTTAACCAGTGTTGCAGTTTTTTTCCCTCTGTCCTTAATTTGATCTGAAATATGCCTTTTCCTTTCCTTCTAAATCTTAGGCCTAGAATAGCGCTTCATTCTGCCTTTGGAGTTACGACTGTGTTAAATGTCCCATTTAACCAAGTACCCTATCCGGTATTGATTGCCTCACTTTAACTGCCACAAATCAAGACTTTTAGTGGATCCATAGTGTGTCTCCAGGAACCGTGATATCACTATTTTTCAGTTTTAATCCCAAAGTAGCACCTGTGACTCTGTCTTTTTTCACTCACAGTCTACCAAGTAATGGAAAACAATCCCATTCGTGGAAGTTTACAACAGAACTCTTAAAATGTTCTCAAAAAGAAATATGTGAAATTTAGGTGAAAAAAATTATAAAAACTTACTAATATACATAAAAGAAGACTTAAAAAGGTCAATTTTTTCCAAATTTTGAGGTTTCATGCAATTCCAGTCGGAATTCTTAATGTGATTTTTCTTGTTATGTGAAATACGATTATCATAATCATTGACCTACATTTTATTTCATTTACATTCAATTAATTTACATATACTCTAATATTATTTTCAGAGGTAGAGTTCAGTGATTCATCTGTTGCATGTAACACCCAGTGCTTGTTACATCACGTGCCCTCCTTAATGCCCATCACCCAGTCACCCCTTCCCGAAACCTTCTCCCCTCCAGCAACCCTCAGTTTGTTTCCTACGGTTAAGAGTCTCTTTTGGTTTGTCTCCCTCTCTGATATCGTCTTGTTTTATTTTTCTCTCCCTTCCTCTATGCTCCTCTGTTTTGTTTCTTAAATTCCACAAATGGGTGACATCCTATGATAATAATCTTTCTCTGATTGACTTATTTTACTTAGCACAATATCCTCTAGTTCTTATCCATGTTGTTGCAAATGACAAGATTTCTTTTTTTTTTTTTGAAGGCTAATATCCAGTGTATTCATATACCACATCTTCTTTATCCACTCATCTGCTGTTGGATATCTGGGCTGTTTCCACAGTTTGGCTATTGTGGACATTGCTGCTATGAACATTGGGGTGCACGTGCCCCTTCAGATCACTACATTTGTATCTTTGGGGTAAATACCTAGTAGTGCAATTGCTTGGTCTTAGGGAGCTACATTTTTTAAAAAAGAAAAATTAGGAAATACATAGCATCTGGTTAACATACATTTGATATCTGCAGTAATTAAATCATTCTCATTTTGACACAAGAATAGAATAGGAGTAAAAAGAGCAGAGTTAGATAACTCCCAAACAGACCCAATTATATGTAAGAACATAGAATATGGGAAAGAAGAGATCACATGTTAGTCCTGAATGGGAGAAGTTATTGAATAAATAATGCTTTAAAAAAATCTATTTTAATCCTCCTCTCATGTCTTATAAGCAACTTTGTTGCACAGAATAAAGCCTTAAAAGATGAAAAACAAAAAACTGGAAGTGACTGGGGTGGACACTTATAAACAGTCTATCAGGAAGAATGTATATGCTTAACACAATGCAAATTCCAGAAGAAAATATAATATTTGGATACAATTCAAAACTTGTCAGTGTAAGAAAAAGTACTTCAGTGCATTTAAAAAGATAATATATTCTTGCTTAAAATATGACAGAGGAAGGATAATATCTTCAGTTGGCAAGCATATACAAATTGATGAGGAAAGCACTAAAATCCTGTAGACAGCAGAAAAGTCATAAAAGGAAATACTTAGAGCTAATAAACATTCTAATGTGTGAATTTTTTTAATTTTATTTTTGCCTGAGTAATATCAACTATATTATATACCTGTTGGCTGGCATTGAATAAAATGGTCTGTCTTGTACACTGATAGAGGAGCCATGAAGTGGCATTAACTATTTAGAAAAAGTATTGGTCATATGCAATGAGAGCTTGAGAGGTATTTGTACCTTTATATCAATAACTATATTTCTAGGAAACCATCCAAAGAAAATACTTATGAAAAGAAAGATTATAATAATAATTATTATAACAGTTATTTTTATAATAAAAACATTGGTGTCTTAGAAATGTAACAGTCAGGGACTAATTAGATAAAATCTTATGTAACCTTCCAGTGGAACATTATGTAGCCATTAAACGTGTATTTTCAAAGAATATTTAAGAACATTGGAAATACTTGTGTAATAATACTAAGTTAAAAAGGAGAGCTACAAAACAGTAGCAGTGGTACTACTATTCCAATTTAATAATGTTTTTATGTATGGAAGGCAAAAGATGGAAAGCAAAGTAATAAAAGTATTAATAGTAATTAGTACTATTTAGCACAAGTATAGACTATTTAAATTTTCCTTCCTGATAGTGTTCCATTTTAAAATCCAAAATTAAAATTTTATACATATTACTTCTATAATCAGAATAACAAACACCTTATACATATTACTTTTTTTTTTTTTTAAGATTTTATTTATTTGACAGAGAGAAACACAGCCAGAGGGGGAACACAAGCAGGGGGAGTGAGAGAGGGAGAAGCAGGCTTCCCGCAGAGCAGGGAGCCCGATGTGGGACTCGATCCCGGGTCTCTGGGATCATGACCCAAGCCGAAGGCAGTTGCTCAACCAACTGAGCCACCCAAGTGCCCCTACATATTACTTTTATAGTCAGAATAATGAACATTTAAGATGAAGCACATTTTAAAAAAAACAAAAAGCACATTTCTTTGGTATATCTGTTTTTGGTTTTGTTTGTTTGTTTTTTTAAGGTTTTATTTATTTGACAGAGAGAAACCCAGCCAGAGAGGGAGAAACAAGCAGAGGGAGTGAGAGAGGGAGAGGCAGGCTTCCCGCCAAGTAGGAAGCCCATGTGGGGCTTGATCCCTGGACTCCGTGATCATGACCTGAGCTGAAGGCAGATGCTTAACAACAGAGCGACCCAGGCGCCCCAGTACATCTGTTTTTGAATACGAAATTCAAGTAGACAAGAAAAGTAAAAACACAGAATATTTGAAAACTATTGTGCTTTCATTCAATAGATACACAAGTAGATCTAAAACTTTGGATAAAATACATTTTTTCTTTTATCTACAGAATATTTATAAAATCATGACTATCTTGACTAAGGAAAATCTTAGTAAATTCTAAAAAGTAAAGATACTGTGTTTTCTGAATATAAACCAATAAAACTAGAAAGGAGCAACAAAAAGGTAGCCATAAATATAAGTGCTTGCCAATTAAGCCTTTTTAAAAGTAATTTCCTAATTGAAAGAGTAAACAAGTGTGTGTGTGTGTGTGTGTGTGTGTGTGTGTGTGTGTATATTTTTTTTTTTTTTTTCCTAAAACACATAAAATAATACAGAAATCATTTTAAAGGAGAACCACTTTGGGGCACCTGGGTGGCTCAGTTGGTTAAGCGACTGCCTTTGGCTCAGGTCATGATCCCGGAGACCCGGGATCAAGTCCCACATCAGGCTCCCTGCTCGGCGGGAAGCCTGCTTCTCCCTCTCTCACTCTCCCAGTGTGTGTTCCCTCTCTGGCTGTGTTTCTCTCTGTCAAATAAATAAAATGTTTAAAAATAAATAAATAAAAATAAAGGAGAACCACTTTGTCTAAAAACCTATGGAATACAGTCAAATCTGTATTAGAGAATTTTACCTTAAAATTTTACTTTAAAATAAAAAGCTGTTATACATGTGAATCTAGCATTCAACTTAAGTTATACAAAAGTGACAAACCAAAAGAAGGTTGGAAGAAAGAATTATCGAAATGAGTACTGAAAGTAAAAATAGAGAAAACAACAGTAAATAAAACCAAAAGCCGAGTTTTAGAAAATATTGATAAGATAGATCAGTTCCTTGGCACATCTTATTAAGGAAAAAAGAAGTATATAATGTTAAGCATAAGGAAAGAGGTGTAACCAGATTATAAATATAACCACTCATTTCTGCTATAATGCAACGTGTTTTTAAAAATCACTGAGCTATATACAATTGCACAATAAAATCCATAAACGGCTTAGGGGAAAATGAAGTTAGGAATACAATAGTTAAAAACTTTGTTAAACACACACACACACACACACACACACACACACACACACACAGTGTAGTTTGTGATACATAAAAAAGATGGGACACTCATAAAAATGTAGCACAGTTTTATACACACTAAATTAGGGAATACACAAACATTACACTAACTATGACACTTTACCTTGAGAAAGGCCTGCAGTTTGCTCATGGAAGTGTGCCTCAAAAGGATTGCAGCTTGTGAGTTATTTTGAAATAGTGAGAGGAGGTAATCCGCAATCAGAAGGCCAAGTTTTAATACCAGATATAGATAGTTGTGGCTTCCAGAGGGTAGTTTGCAGAGATAGCCAGTAGATGTTTGAGATCTGTGTGTCTCTGTTTTATGTATTCCTATGTAGCTTGGTTCAGTTTTCTGTTTTCATCTAATGTTTCTGGATAAAATCATGTAAAAGTGACATGAAATTTGAGCTAAGCTCAAATTATTACCTAATTTACCAGTGGTGTTGAAACAAATTCACATTTTCAGAGTAACTCTTATAGCAGAACTGCCTTTATATGAAAGACAATTTAAAAGAATCAGCAGTGTTGTATTAGTTCTATGGTAATATGTTTGAAAACTTAAAGGACATAGATGATTTTATAATAAAATATAAATTAATAAATTTCACCCAAAAAAGAGGTAAGAAAGCTTATGAGATTCATAACTATATGAGAAATTAGAAAAGTTTTTAAAGAGCTGCTATTTAAAAAAGAACCATTCAGTATTTTATAGCCAAATTCTAATTCTCTGATTAAAGTTGTTCAGTGTATTCCAGAAGTTTTTATTTTAATTCATTTTACAAAAGTAGCATTTATTTATTTTTCTTTACTTAACTCTCATAGAATACTTACTGTGGGTCAGGCACTGCTTTAAAAGCTTTATAAATGTTAACCAAATCCTCACCACGTTTATAGAAAGGGAAACTGAAGTGCAGAGATCTTGAGCAGCTTGTTCAAGATCGTAGAACTAGTATGCGGTTTAGTCAGGATTTAAGCCAGACAGTTAGGCTCAGTGTCCAAGCTCTTAACTCTTAACCACTCTGCTTTGCTGTCTTTAAATGAAAACTTAAGGAAAATAGTTCTCTGGTTCCTCAGCCACTTTCTGAGTTGTATAAAGCATACACTTGTGAAGCCTAAGATCTCACTTTCCTAGTGGCTGTTAACAAGGTTAGATAGCATAATCTCCCAGAAGAAGAGGGAAGCTAAGCTTCCGTGGAGTTGCGATCAAAATTTAAAGCAAGGGAGGAGAGAGCTGGCAGATAAATTCCCTCTCCATTCTTTTCTCAAACGGATTCTTACAAAGCCTGGTGTTTAAATTCTGCTAGAGACTTCCTGTATGCTAGAAAACTAACTGGGCTTCTTCAAGAAACACAGGACAGCCTGGTGATATACAACCTAACTTTCTCTGCTTCTTTTTGCTTTTCCTTCATTCATACTGCTGATATTGCACTGTCAAATAAAGCAGCAGTACTTTAGTTTTACCTCATGCTCTCCTTTTTAAGAAATCAAGCTGTGGTAGGATTTAAGGAGGAAATTCATAGAAAAAGAAATGAATATGGCAAATAACATATAAAAAGTGCTGCAGCTCATAAGCAGTTGTAGGGTAATGCATATTAAACCACAGTGAGTTATATTTTTTTGTACATCAATTTGGCAGAAAATTGAAAAGATGAGTGATATCCAGTGCTGCTTAGTTATGGAGAAATAGGCTATTGCCTGAGGCCGAGATGGTAGAGAATTGAAATGCCACATACTTCTAGAAAGTGAGAGCTGGTAGAGTTTATTAAAATATTAAGTATTTATAATCTCTGAGCCAGCAATCTTCAACCTGTAGATTAATTACTATGGTTAAACATGCAAAGGCTTTTTGTGTTTGTATTGTTGTAATAGTACAAAATAGAAGACAAATAGAATGTCCATTTAACAAAGAGTATGTGAATAAAATATGGCATATTCATATTTTGGAATACAAGACAGCCACCAGAAAGAATAAATTAGAATCACATGGTTTGCCCTGGAAAGATAGCTCTGATATATTATAAATGAAAGCAGCAAGTTGTAGAGTAATGTCTATAGTGTGACCCTATTTTTGTGCAACAAAACAAATAAAAACTCCTCTATGTGTTTACATATGTTGATATAAAGATAAAGGGGAAAGAAAGATGTGAAACAAGACACCAGACTATTAACACTGGTTTCCTCAAAAGGGATGAGCTAGAAGGTGGAAGTAATTACTGACTTTTTATTTATATATATACCGAACCATTTGATCTGTTACAGTGAACATTAAAAGTGATTAGGTGTGGTGAGAAACCAGAATTTTTCCCACTAAAGTCAGGTTTAAAGCGAGGATGACCCCCTTACCTTTCCTTTTCAACATTGTACTGGAAGTTCTTACTAATGCAGCAAGATAAGAAAAGGAAAATAAAAGGTATCCTGATTGGAAAGAAAGAAATAAAACTCTTTGTAGATGATGTGATTGTCTATGTAAGAAAATCTGAAAGGATTGACCAAAAACACCTCCTGGAACTAACAAACAATTATATCAAGGAAGCAGGATACATAATTAACATATAAAAATCAATTGTTTCTTGTGCACCAGTAATGAACAAGCAGAATTTGAAATTAAAAACACAGTACCATTTATACTAATACCCTCAAAAATGAAATACTTTGGCATATAGGTAACAAAATATGTACAAGATCTGTATGAAATTAACTACAAACCTCTGATGAGTGAGGTTTTTAAAAACTTAAATAATTGGAGAGAGATCCATGTTCATGGATAGGAAGACTCAATATTGTCAAGATGTCAGTTCTTCCCAGCTCGATCTACAAGTTCAATGCAATCCCAATCCAAATCCCAACAAATGTTTTATAGATCTCGAAAAACTGATTCTAAAGTTTATAGGGATAGGCAGATGACCCAGAAGAGCTGACACAATATTAGAGAAGAACAAAGTTGGAGGATTGACGCGCCCAACTTCAAGACTTACTGTAAAACTGTAGTAATGAAGATGGTGTGGTACAGGTGAAAGAATAGACAGGTAGATCAGTGGAGCAGAACAGAGAGCCCAGAAATAGAGCCTCTTGAATAAAGTCAACAGAGGAGCAAAACGATGCAACGGAGAAAAGATAGTCTTCTCAACAAATTATGCTGAAACAACTGGATATCCACATGTTAAAAAATAAATCCAGGCAAGACCTTACACCCTTCACAAAAATTAACTCAGAACAACTCACAGACCCTAAATGTAAAATGCAAAATTATAATACTCCTGGAAGACAACATAGGAGAAAATTTGGATGAGTTTAGTTTGTTGATGACATCTTAGGTACTATACATAGGTATGGTAAAAGCCAGAGTTGATAAACTGTGCTTCATTAAATGAAACATTTCTTCTCTGCAAAACACTAAAGGGAATAAAAAGACAAGCCACAGAATGGGAGAAAATATTTGCAGAGCACATATCTGATAAAAGGAGTTATTCAAAATATTTGAAGAACTCCGAAATCTCAACAATAAGAGATTAAAAGTGAGCTAAGGACCTTAACAGTCGCCTCCCCAGAGAAGATCTACAGATGACAAGTAAGCATATGAAAAGATGCTCCATATCCTATGTCATCAGAGAAATGCAAATTAAAAGGAGATAGCATTACACATTTATTAGAGGGGCCAAAATCCAGAGCAGACACCTCCAAATGCTGCCACGGACAAGGAGCAACAGGAACTCTCATCTACTGCTAGTGGAAATTCACAGTGGTATGGCCACTTGGGTCATTCTTCTTCTTTTTTCTAATCTTTTTAAAAAATCAACATATATAATGACTATTTATTTGAGGGGTACAGGTCTGTGATTTATCAGTCTTATATAATACCCAGTGCTCATTATATCACATGCCCTCCCCAGTGTCCATCACCCAGTTAGTGCATCCCCCCAGTCTTTCTCTTAAAACTCTTACCATACAGCCCAGCAATCCTTGCTCTTTTATCCAAATGAGTTGAAAACTTGTGATGTAAATGTTTATAGCAGCCTTATTGATAAATGACAAAAATTTGGAGCTAACCAGGATGTCCTTCTGTACGTGAAAGGATAAACTGTGCAGTACTGGAAAGAAATGAGCTATCAATCCATCAAAAGACTTGGAGGAAACCTGAATGCATAGTACTAAGTAAAAGAAACCAATTTGAAATGGCTGCAAACTGTATGATTCCAATTATATGATCATCTGGAAAGGGCAGATCTTTGGAGATGGTGAAAAAAAAATCAAGGGTGCCAGGGATAGGTGGGAAGGGAAGGATGAATAGGCAGGGCACAGAGGATTTTTAGGGCAGTGGAAATAACTCTGCAGATAGTATAATAGTGGATACATGTCAGGTATGCATTTAGCATAGGCCACAGAATGTGCAATACCAAGAGCGAGCCCCAAGGTAAACTATGGACTTTGGACGGGGGATAATAATACGTTCATGTCAGTTCATCAGTTGTAATAAATATACCACTCTGGTGAGAGATGTTAATGGGGGCTGCTGTTTGGAAGGGAGCAGGGGGTATGTGAGGAATCTCTGTGCCTTCCTCTCAATTTCACTGTGAATTTAAAAATGCTCTAAAAAATTAAGTATTAAAAAAAACTTAAGATGATAGATATGTGGAATGATAGATACAGTTGAATGTAAAGAAGTAAAGATAGGAGGATGGATTAAAGAACTTTAATAGGTATATCTTTGATCGACTGAGCTTTGATTGGTTAAACCTAACAAAATAGTCTAAGCTGCAGCCACACTTTCACATTACATTGTTTGTGAGTGTTAATAGATAAAAATCTTTTAAGAAGTCAATTTGGCAACAGCTATCAAATTTTAAATGGTCATGCCCTCTCATCCAGCAATTCTAGAGCTTCATTTCATTGAGATATTGTTAGAGATGTAAAAAGGTAAAATATATTGAGTGTAATATTTTTACATAAGGTAAACTGGAAATGTAGACATTATCTGTAGAAGACCATTACTGCGCATTCTTTGCAGTCATTAAAAAGAATGAAGTTGATAAACACATACTCATGTGGAATGATACACATGATTTGTTAACAGAAAAAAAGCCTTGTTAAAAAGTATTAACATTTTAAGTCCGAGAACGACAGATACCATATGACTTTGTTCATATGTAGAGTTGAAACAAAACAAATGAGCAAAGGGGGGAAAAAAGATGAATGGAGAAACAGACTCTTTAAACTATAGGGAACACACTTTGATGGTTACCAGAAGGGAGTGGGGGAGGGGGGAGGGGGGAAATAGGTGATGAGGATTAAAGAGTGCCTTTGTGGTGAACAGCCGATGATGTATGGAAGTATTGAATCACTGTATTGTGTACCTGAAACTAATATGACACTGTATGTTAACTATACTAGAATTAAAATTAAAACTGAATTTAAAAAGTATTACTATTTTGTTTTATTATGTATATTATTCCAATAATACTTTTTATAATCGTTATCTCCGAGAAACAGTATCACAAGGGACTTGTAAATGCCCATCTCTTTTATGTCTCTTTAAAATATCATATCATTTCTTTGATCAAAAAAAAAGAATAAAAAAGGTTGACAGAATCTTTCAAATTTTCTCCATGATTACGTGTCTCTATTTTCATAGGAAAAGGAAATGAACAAAAAATTAAGTGTCCCAATGTAGTGAACTAGTAATTTTATTGTGTTTGTTAATTCTACTATGTTTGATTCTAAATACAGATCTGCACCCAGTTGTTTCATTTTACTTTATTTTATTTTTTATTTGACAGAGAGAGACGGCAAGAGAGGGAACACAAGCAGAGGGAGTGGGAGAGGGCAAAGCAGGCTTCCCGCCGAGCAGGAAGCCCAAATGTGTGGCTCCATCCCAGGACCCTGGGATCATAACAGGTCATGATCAGGAGCCGAACACAGCCATGTAATGACTGAGCCACCCAGGCGCCCCCAGTTATTTCATTTTTACCTGCCTTGTCCTGAAAGCAATTGAGTGACCTTTTGCTCACGCTTGAGAACCATTTCAATATGTTCAAAGTAACATATGAACTCAGTAAACACTTGCCTAAATAACAACAGTGTTTAATATATTTATTCAGCATGTATGTGAGGAAATTTGGGGCCCTCTAAAGTGGGAGGCTTCAGATCAAGCTACTCCTGCTTGGGATTGAGGGGGGTAGCGAGTTGAGGCCTAGATGAGGCACAGCTTCCTTACCCACACCATCAGCTTCTCACGGGAGAGCGACTTTATTACTTTTAAAAATTAATTTGCTCTCTTCAATTGTGAGTCTCTTCAGAAATGAGAAATGAGCATAGTCTACTTCTTGAAGGAATACTGATAGGAATTTCAAATGTGACAGCTTGAGTAATGTTTTTACTGAGAAAATCATGAGGAAGAAAATCCATGGACAGGGTAGGAAAGTGAACACCCAGAGGAACTTTGTTACCTCCTATATTCTGTCACCATCACCTCATACTTACCTTTGTGGCATCTACCACAAAAACAATAAAATACGTATTTTCTCCCAAAAAAGTTATACTATATCAACTCAGTAAATACCCAGATAGCAATTAAGGAGTTTACCCATCTGTCCTCCCACACACCTTTCTTTAAGTCCTGAAGGGAGAATTCTGGAAGCCTCCAAATGTTTTGAAAAGACTCATTGTTCTGTTTTCTAAGCTCAGATGAAGGCATCAATTTATTATCCTTTGCAGCTTTCCTTATGTTTGACAACTCACTGTTTAAAAGTATATGGATAGTTTGCATTTGAAAGAAGCTGAAGGACTCAAAACCTGGTTGGGGCTTATAAAACACTTGATTGGCTTCTACATATTGGTCATTGTATATATAAATGCTTCGGAGAAGAATGCACAGACACTCACACACAAACTCACTCGTGTTTTATGTGTCCTCACAAAGAGTATATACAATGTGTCATATAGAAACTTTTTTTAAAAAATTATTTATTTATCTGACAGAGAGAAGCACAGCTAGAGAGGGAACACAAGCAGGGGGAATGAGAGAGGGAGGAGCAGGGAGCCCGATGTGGGGCTCAATCCTGGGACTCCGGGATCATGACCTGAGGCAGATGCTTAACAACTGAGCCACTCAGGCGCCCCTGGAAACTATTTTTGAATAAGTTTGACATCCAGATTAATCTCATGAGGTTGGGAGATGCCTTTTCACATTTCCGTTTGGTCAATACTTTCTTACTACATGATTTCTTCCTATACCAAGACACTGTGCCATGTACCATAGGGATGAGTAAGATGCAGGCTCGAGGAGCTTACTGTAAGGAGAAACAAGTTACTGATATTATAAACAGGCTCTTAAAAATACCTGATTTGCTTCTGTAATAGAGGATTACTATCCATTTGCTCACAGGCCAAATTTTCAGCTGTAGCAAGTTGAATGAGGGTTATCTTAAAAATTGACCATAGTCAAGACTCTGAACTTGATCCAGTTTTCTTTTCGCACCTACTAAAAAAAAGAAAAACCAAAACCAGCCTCAATGTTACAAGATAAAAATTATAATTGCATTGGATCACATTTATAGTTGTTACTTCTAAAGATATACAAAAATGTTGAGTTGATTGGCAAAATACTAATGTTAGATGTAATTCTGTGATGTTTCTTTATACAACCTGGTTTTATTGAAACCTAATTATTCACTTAAAGAATTGTTTTTGCTTGATATTTTTCTTCTCTTCTGCAGGAGTTTATTTTATCAGAGGATTATAACAAGATGACTCCTGTGAAGAACTATCAAGGTAGGAATGAGACAGCATTTTTTTTTACCTAGACTTTGAAATGTTCCTTGAAGGCTTTCGTTTACAATAGTTAGGGGGAACAAAACAGAGCAGTCCTTTCAGGTGAATGTTATCTGAGTCTTTGAATTAAAAAACTGAGGCCTAACAAGGTTGGGTGACTTGCCTGAGGTCCTGTAGCTGGTAGTGTGCAGAAACCCTGCCGGTTGTTGTGACCCCACCTGCCGGTTGTTGTGACCCCAGAACCTCTGACCTTTGTCTCTGTGCCACACCACACAGCCTCAAAGCAGTGTAGCAGGGACGGAGAGTGCGGTCAGTGGTAGAAGTGAGCTACTTTACATGGGGCTTATTTCATTTTTGCTTAAATATCTTAAAAGGCCTAGAGTGTCCATGTTGTCGAAGGGAAAGGAATTGAGGTTCTATTGTGTCTTCAACGTTGGCAGTGTTCCATACAGGATCAGGAGCCATTTTCTATAATGACTTATTTACCTAGACCAATGGTGTTATAGGAGCAGAACACTAGAGGTGGATCTTTTAAGACTTGGAGGTGATTTCATCCACATTTCTTGACTTCACCCTTCCCGTATGATCATCCAGACTCTCTTTGGGTACCTTCAGAGACATACCTAGCAACCCATCCCGATTTTTGTGAAATTCTAAGTATTAAGTTCTTTATTTCTACATTTTGAGCCCCAATCCATTTCCCTATGATTTATTCTTTGTTTTCACAAAACACTTGCCAAGTATTCATTGAGTACCTACTGAGTTCCAGTAACCGAGGATTATAATAGTAGACAAGACATATGTAGTACTTGCATATAAGCAATTTATAATTATGTAGAGGTTACAAATAGGTACCCAGGTCATTAAAATGTTGTGCTATAAATACTGGAATGTTCCCCTCTTGGTCTTTGTTCAGCCTGTTGGGGCCATAGAAACTAAGTATAATCTCTCTTATACTTGACAGCTTTTCAGTGATTTTAAAACAGCTACGAAAATGCCCACCCTGGTCTCTTCCTCTCCTCAGCTCTTCTCTTTTCTAGTCCGAACATTTTACATTCTTCTTTACTTGACCTGGACTTTTTCTTCTTTTTTCTTTCTTTCTTTTTTTTTTTTTTTTTTTAAGTTGTCTTGGTCACAGATCTTGGGATATCGTGTTGTACCTCTGGAGCCATTTAAAAATGTGACACATTGGTTTAGGCAGCCTCTAAGATGGCTCCCAATGATCCTCGTCTTCTATCATTCATGCCCTTGAGTGTACACTGTACCTAATGTATGGCAAATGATGGCTGTCGCTTCAAAGATTGGGTTACAAAGAGACTAGTCCTTGCTTGCCCTCTCCTGCTCTTGCTGGTTCCACGGAAGCCAGCTGCCATCTCGTGAGCTACTTAATGGAGAAGCCTATGTGGTGAGGAACTGAGGGAGGCCACTTCAGTGGCTGCAAAGGAACTGAAGCCCTCAGGCAGCTCAGTAACCTGTGAGCAACTGAGTCTAGTCCACGTGAGAGAGCATGGTATTCCATAAGTCCTCCTTCTGTCAGTCTTACAGATGAGACCAGAGGCCCACCACATACCTCGATTTCATCCTGTGTCACACCTTTCAGCAGAGGCACCAAGCTAAGCTATACCAAGATTTCTGATCCACAGAAATTCTGAGATAATCCATGTTCACTGTGTTAAGCTATTCAGTTTTGGTATCATTTGTTATACAATAGATAACCAGTATACATATATAATGTGATAACTACAGAATGGTTATTTCCTTCCTCTCCTGGTCACTGCTCCGTAAAGGGTGAACTCCTGACAGCCACTTGACACCATGGGCTCATGTGGAGCAGTCCGCTCAAACCCCTAATGGTTCTCACTTAAGTTGTTATTAAACTATATCCCCTATACTTTTGAAGCTGTTGTTTTTTTTGGTGTGGGGGTAGAAAGGGTGTTTGTTTTGTGTGTAGCCTAAATGCTGGACTACAGGTTATTCATCATCTCATTTTATGAAGTCCATCATCTCAGCTTATCAAGACTTTTTGAAATCCCAGTAGTCATTACATTTTTTTTTAATTTAAAGATTTTATTTATTTGACAGAGAGAAATACAGTCAGAGAGGGAACACACCTGGGGGGAGTGAGAGAGGGAGAAGCAGGCTTCCTGCCAAGCAGGGAGCCCAATGTGGGACTCGATCCCGGGTCTCTGGGATCATGACCTGAGCCGAAGGCAGTCGCTTAACCAACTGAGCCACCCAGGCGCCCTACATTTTTTTTTTTTAATGCAATGCTACACCAATGAGAGAAACAGGAGGGAGAGTCCCATGTACCAGAAGCAAAGACAGAATTAAAACTCAAAGTGATATGCATACTACCTGACATTGTAACTATCTTAGGGAGAAAAATAGAACTTCTAGTAGGTAGAAGCTTTTGTATGAACATTCACTTAGGGACAGAAGATGAGACCTAGGGCTTGAGTGAGGTGGGAAGTTGCAACTGATATTTACATATAAAGATGAAATGCATAAAAGGCTATAGCCCCATGAAAAGGAGAGGACCCAAACTCTCCACTTATTGGCCCAGAAGACCATAGCATAATTTATTCCTGATCTCAAATCTGAGTAGAGGGGAAGAGTCTGCCAGATAAATGAAAATTACAACCTAAAATTTTGGATTTGGAGTACAAATTTAAATCATTCATGTGGTGCTAGAAGCTCCAGCTTAAGAATTTAACGTAAAAATTGGTCCTGGGCCAATGGTATCCTCATGGTATCTGTTAGAAATAAATTCAAAAGCTCTCTTCAACAAGACCAGTCACACAAAGATCTCATGGCAAAAACAAACCGTGCTTAAGATGAATTCATAATAATAAAAATAAAATTATAAAAGTTAAAAGGAATCAATCCACTATGAGTAAATATGAGCAGATATCAAAAATAGAGATGAAGGAGTGTCTGGGTGGCTCAGTTGGTTAAGCGACTGCCTTTGGCTCAGGTCATGATCCCGGAGTCCTGGGATCAAGCCCCGCATCGGGCTCCCTGCTCGGCGGGAAGCCTGCTTCTCCTCTCACTCTCCCTGTTTGTGTTCCCTCTCTGGCTGTGTGTCTCAGTGTCAAATAAATAAATAAAATCTTAAATTCTTATTTCACTTTCATTTTTTTTTTTCAGGCATAAAAAACTGAGAGAATTCATAGACCTGCACTTAAGGAAATGTTAAAGGAAATCTTTCAGGAAGGAAGTAAATGATGCCAAAGGAAAATAGGGATCTACACAAAAGGTTGAAAAGCATCAGGCGTGGTTACTATAAGATTTTTTCTTATTATTTAAGTCTTATAAAAAAAAGACAATTTGCTATTTAACTAAAAGTAGTAAAGTAGCATGAGGGTCATAACATGTAAAATTTTAATGTTTGACATCAGTAACACAAAAGCCAAGAAGTGGGGAGAAATGGAAGTATACTATTGTAAAACTCTTGCACTACACATGGAAGTGAATAGAATCACTTGAAGGAAGACTGATAAGTTAAAGATGTATACTTTTAGCCCTAAAGCAACCATAAAATAACAAATCAAAAAGTTACAACTAATATGACAACCAAAGAGATAAAATGGAATCATTAAAATCATTCTCACTGAACCCCTCTCCCCCCACCAAAAAAAAAGGACTAAGAGAGAAAAAGAAAAAGAACATACGGGAAAATAGAAAACAAATAGCAAGGCGATAAATTTAAACCTACCAGTTATCAATAATCATTTTAAATATCAAAAAATCATTTAAGTGGTCTAAGGCCAATTAAAAGGCAGAGGCCATCAGATTGAGTGAGAAGAAAAGGAGTCCCAAATATAAACCACCTACAAGAAATGCACTTTAAATATAAAGACATAAAACAGTTAGAAATAAAAGGATAGCAAAAGATATACAGTGCGAACAGTACTCAAAAGAAGGCTGGAGTAGCTATGTTGATAGTAGTCAGAGTAGACTTCAGAGAAAAGAATATTACTAGGGAGAAAGGATTATATTACCGAGATTGTTTCATAATGATTAAAGGGTCAATCAATCAGAAGGGCGTAATGATGCTAGATGTATATACTCTCCAACATAGCTTTGAAATATACAAAGCAAAACCTGATGAAACTTGAGGAGAAATAGACACATCCTCAGTTTTAGAAGTTTTAGAACTCTTAAGAATTCATCGAATATATCAATAATGAACAGAAGAAGTAGGCAGAAAATCAGTAAGGTATAAGGCTTGAACAGTACATAGTCAACTTGCTCTAACTGGCATCTGTTGAATATTCCATTAAACTAAAGCAGAAGACACATACTTTTCAACTTCACACAGTACATTTTTCAGGGTGGATCATATTCTGGGCCATAAAATGAATCTGAGTAAATTTGGAAGAATTCAAGTCATACAACGTGTGTTCTCTAATCAAAATGGTTTGAAGCAGGAGTCAATAATAGAAATATCTCTGGAAAATCCCCAAATATTAGGAAGCTGAATACCTATGAGCCATCTAAAGTAATCCCTGGGTCAAAGAAAAAATCAGAATGGAAACAGCATTCAAAATGTATGGTATGCTGCTACAGCAGTTCTTAATTAAATACCTATGTTAGAAGGGAAGAAAGGTCTCAAATCAGTGACCTTAGTTTCTACATCAAGAAACCAGAAAGAGGGGGTGCCCAGGTAGCTAAGTTGTTTGGGCATCTGCCTTCAGCTCAGGTTGTGATCCTGGGGTCCTGGGATCAAACTGATGTCAGGCTCCCTGCTCAGTGGGAATCTGCTTCTCCCTTTGACCCTCCCCCTGCTCACGTACTCTCTCTCTCTCAAATAAATAAAGTCTTTAAAAAGGAAAACAAAGAGAAGAACAAATGAAAACATAAGCTAAGCAGAAGAGAAGAGAGATCACTGGAGAAGTTCATGAAATAGAAAACAGAAAATAAGGAAGTATCAATGACACCAAAAACTATTTTTTTTGTTTGTTCGTTTGTTTGTTTGTACCTCTAGTATACCTCTGTTTGTTATACCTCTGGTATACCACTGTTTTAAGAGAATGAATAAAAGCGATAAACTTCTAGCCAGACTTAACAGAAAAAAAAAAAAAAAGAGAGAGAAGATGCAAGTTACAGACATCAGGAATAAGGGAAATGATACTATTAGAGATTGTAGTGATATTTAAGGATAATATGGAATACTATGAACAATTTTATGCCAATAAATTTGACAGCCTCAGTGAAATGAACAAATCTTTGAAAGGTAAAAATTGTGTAAAGTCAGGAAGAAATAGATAACCCCAATAACCCTATATCTGGTAAAGAAATTGACTTTATAATTAAAACCTTCCCACAAAGAAAACCCCAGGCCCAGATGGCTTTAATGGTGAATTTTTTTAAAGATTTCAGGAAGAAACAATACAAACTTTGCACAAACTCAGAAAAAGACTTTCCAACTGATTTTTCAAGTCAGTGTTACCTGACACTACAGCCAAAGACAGTACAAGAAAAGAAATACATAGGCCAGCCTTCCCCATGAAAACAGACACAAAAAATTTTAAACAAAATTTTAGGAAATCAAATTCAGCAACATATACAAAGGATAGTACGTCATGACCAAGCAAAGATTATTTCAGGTTTACACCCAAAAGAAATGGAAAGAGGGATTGCATGCCATTGTGCCTAACAGCAGTATTCACAATAGTCAAAAAGTGGAAACAACCTAAATGTCCATGAATGAATGAATGGTTAAACAAAATGTGGTATATTAATAAAATGAATTATTCTTTGGCCACGAAAAGGAGTGAAATATTGATACATGCTACAACATAGATGAGCCTTGAAAACACTCTTAAGTATGTGAAAGGAACTAGACACAAAGGACCACATTTTGTATGAATACATTTATAGGAAATGTCAGGAATAAGGGAGGGACACCTGGGTGGCTCGATTGGTTTAGCGTCTGACTTTGGGTCAGGTCATGATCTCTGGGTCCTGGAATCAAGCCCCAGTTGGGTTTCCCTGCTCGGCAGGGAGTCTGTTTATTCCTCTCCCTCTGCTCCTCCCCTCACTTGCATTCCCTTTCTTTCTCTCCGCCCCCCCATAAATAAATAGTCTTAAAAAAAAAAAAAAGAATAAGGGAGTCCATTGAGACAGAAAGTAATTAGTGGTTGCCCAGGGATAGGGGAAGAGGAATTGGGGATGTGGGTTTGTTTGGGGGTGATAGAAATGTTCTGTAAATATAACATTTTCCCATGATGATTGTACAACATTGTGAATATACTAAAACCCACTAAATTATACACTCTAAAATGGTTTAAATGGTGAATTTTACCTCAATAAACATTTTTTTAAAAATCTTTAATACCAAAACCAAAGACACTACAAGAAAACTCCAGACCAGTAACTCTCATGAACTTAGATGTTCAAATCCTTTTTAAAAAGTCCAGGAAGTCCAATAATATATAGAAGGAATTATACACCCATGATCAAGGGGATTTATTCCAGGTAGGCAAAGCTGGTTTAACATTTGAAAATCAGTGTAATCCATCACATCAAAAGGCTAAAGAAGTAAAATGAAATGATCATATCAATTGGTGCAGAGTAAGCATTTGATAAACTCTGACACCCATTCTTGATAAAAATACTGAGCCAACTACGAATCTAGGTGAACTTTGTCACCTCCATAAAGAAACATCTACAAAAACTTACAGCTGACATTGTACTTGATTGTGAGAAATGAGATGCTTTCCCCCTATGATCACGAGCAAGACAGGGATGTCCTCTTTCAGCCTTCCTATTTAAGACGTATTGCCAGACTTCAAGCCCATGCTTCTGAAGCTTAGTGATATATATGTACCTTTAAAGGGTTTCTTTTGGAATTAAAGACTTCTGTCACCCTAGATAGAGTATATGCTCTGAGTTTTGGGGCTTGTTTTTTTCTTTGTTTTTTCAGTAGTCCTAGGCAGCCTGACACAGAAAGAGCACCACCTTGGTGGAAAACCTGGTGTTTTAGTTTTAGTTTCGTCACTCAACCTTTGTGAGCCTCTATTTCTTCACACCATGGCTGCTGTCATCCCCTTGGACTTAGAAAGTTTTGGGAGAGGGACAAAGTGCTAGCAGTTACGGTCTCGCTGAAATAGACTTGAGAAACTTGAAGCAGTAAAGAAGTTCATTTTTATTCCATCATTGATGGAGCTTGAATCGGACATCTGTTGACAAGATCTTCAGGAGTTTGTCCGAGAAGTCCTGTCTTTTAAGTTAAAGACAGTATTTTGATTTTGAATGGTGGTTGATCCTCCGACAGGCAGGTGTTTACTGTAGAGAAGTCATAGTTGTATTGCTTCCGTACCCCTTCTGTGTCCCTTTAGATTCTCTATGCTTCAAATATCAGATTTTAAAATAGCAGGCATTTGGTGGAATGGCTGTCCTGTAGGTACCCATTGGTTTGGTAGGCAGTGTGAAAGGGCCATCCTGCCAAGGCCAGGTTGTGTCTATAAGATGAAGAAACCACCCAGTCTTGTAGGGTCATTGTAGTGACAAAGTGAAAGAATAGATTTCAGTTCTTGGCACTTGTTAGATGCTCAGAGATTGGCAGGCGATAATTGTTACTGTCAGTACAGCTGCGCTGACCCGTCCATACTGACTGTATTTTCATGATCAAAATGGGAAACTTCCGTTTTCTCTCTTGTGTCATCAGGCTCGTGACGAGTCTGCTCTTGCCCACCAGACCATCAGCTCGTGGGCGCAAGAGCCAGTGAGGTCTGGGTTCCAGGAGATCGATCTTTGTCCCTTCCAGTCAGCTCCATTCAGGGGCCATGGACCCGCTCTGCCTCACCCTCTGGAATTGTATAAGAAGAAAGCAAATTTTTGTGGATTTTCTTTGATAATTGAGAAGCCATGAGACCTTGACCAAACTGCCCCACTTGTGCCCGAGTTTACCCACATGTAAAATAAGGAAATGGAGTAGAGGACACGAGCAGTTTCTTCTGACTATAAAATTGTGTGATGTGGTAATGCTGTGAAGGTGTATTTCCTCTGTGTGAGCAACCCTGGGAGATTGGCGCTCCTTCTCATGGGTCTGTAACACTTTGACGTAAGGGTGATTTCCTTCTCTTTCACATGCACTTGGGAATAATTCTGCCCTCCTTTCCAGCATTTGATTTTGTACAGAAAATTCATCCAGAACTTTGTCATGGGTTTAGAAAGCCATACTTCACCAAAAGGAGAACAGTAATGCTCTTCACTGTTTTATTTATTTGTTTGTTTGTTTGTTTGTTTGTTTTTAAAAAGATTTTATTTATTTGACAGAGAGAAACACAGCCAGAGAGGGAACAGAAGCAGGGGGAGTGAGAGAGGGAGAAGCAGGCTTCCTGCCGAGCAGGGAGCCCGATGGGGGGCTCGATCCCGGGTCTCCAGGATCATGACCTGAGCCGAAGGCAGTCGCCCAACCAACTGAGCCACCCAGGCGCCCCTCACTGTTTTAAAGCTTGGCATAAGCTCATCCGGGTGACTTTATTATAAGATCATCATGCGTTCTGTTGTTCTGTGGTCACACCGAGTCTGGCACTCTCCAGGCCAGCAGCTCTGTGATATCTGGAGAGGTGGCCCAGGCCCTTGGGTAATGGGGACTCGGGTGCTGGTAAACTTGGGGTTGGTGCAGGCAGGAAAGACAGTGGTGGGAGGGAGTGGATAGTTTTTTTAAAAAATCATCTAACAGCTCAGACATGCCCCTCTACAGTGTATACCTCGAGCCCTGGTGAGAACCAGTGTTCTGGGCCGGGTATGTGATGGTTGCCCACACTCTCTAGCTTCCTCTGGGGTGGGGAGAAGAGAATGACACATCTCAGTGGACCATGCTTTATCAGTCTCCTTTATGACGCTGTATGAGTTATTTTCTTGTCTCTTGGCTTTTAGCGCATCAGAGCAGAGTGACGATGATCCTGTTCGTCCTGGAGCTGGAGTGGGTGCTGAGCACGGGGCAGGACAAGCAGTTTGCCTGGCACTGCTCGGAGAGTGGGCAACGCCTGGGAGGTTACCGTACCAGTGCCGTGGCCTCGGGCCTGCAGTATCCTTTGCTGGACAAAAATCCCTTGGTGGGAACTTAAGCTGTTGACGCCTTTCTTTCATGAAAAGTTTGGGTATGTGCAACTTGAAAGTTTTTTGTTTTATTTGCTGAGTTGCCCTGCAGATTAACATTCTCATAGACTTGATCGATACACAAATCATGGAAGGTCTTTATGGAGGAGGATGAAAGTGAGGTGATTTCCCCCAAATAACAGATCCTGCTGAGTAGGTTATGGGGTGACTGTGACACTAGTCTGACATCCAGACAGGACATAGCCCAGATTTATGATCTTCGGCTGTCAGAAAAAATTCTGGAACATGGAGATAAAACCATCAGTGAAAGACAGCCTTTTATTTTTGTGCCTGCAGAAGTAATTTGTACACAGATATTAAAGTTGTGGAGAACCACGAGATTTCTATTTATTTAAAATATTTATGGACAAGCCACAGTGCCAGGACCACTAGTAGATTAGCTGGTATCTACACGGTAATGATGTTCCAGGTACAAGACCCTTCCAGGATATGGAGAGTGATACTAATTCTTACCTCCCAAGTTTTTAGGACCTATATGTCCAGTGTGAATACCTGCTCGTGGTGGGTAATCCTCATGTCCAGCGCGCTGGGCTGCACGAACACAGGCTTGATGGGTGTGAAGCCCACATGGGTGATGCTACCGTATAAGGAGTAATGGGCCCTGGGCTTCTTAGTTTAAAAAGCTGAGAATCACTATCTACCTTCTGACGAATACGGGAATACATGAAAACAGATCATTTGTCAGCAAAAGCAGGAAGAAATAGTAAGACTTGCTTTCAAATGTTCATCTCATATTTATAAAATGCCTATTCAGTGATTCTCAGCAATCTGACAAAGTGCTTTGCTGTCTCCTGCAGACAGTAACTGTGTGTGTGTGTGTGTGTGTGTGTGTGTGTGTGTGTGTGTGTGTGTGTGTGTGTTAGCTAGTGGCACTCCTGTTTTTCGCTCTTATTTTCCTCACTTGGAAGAGCAAGATGAAGAAACTTAAGAATGGCCATCGCAGAAGGTTGTAGAAACGGCAAGTCACCAAGCAGGCCAGAAACGAGGGTGATGACCAGCTGCAAGCAGGATCAGCTTAGCTTTGGAAGGGTGATACCACCTGTTAAGAAAAGGAATTCCAGAGTCCACTTGCTAAACGCAAGTTGACACAAGCCTAGTGCCTGAAATGCATGAACTTTCTTATCAGTAGATGACTGATTTCTTATAGTATTAGAATTAGAAAGGCCCTTAGTGGTCATTCGGCTCAACTCCTCATTTTATAGATGAGTCACCTAAAGCCCGGAAAGGGTCGCCTGCCTCATCTGCAGCCACCCAGCTAGTCTGTCAGAAAGTCACCAGAACCTGGGTCTTCGGCCTTGGACTGCTGTTTTCTCCCAACATCCTGTGTTACCCTTTTGAGACCAGAACTAATGACATCCATAGAATTTGTTTGTAATATCCTGACTTCTCTATCACTAGCCACGCTTAGAGATACATCATCTTCTGTATTACTTAGCCAAGCCGAGGAATGTAGAAAAGACAGATCTTACCCTTAAGAAGTTTGCTTTATAAACTATCTGAAAATGCGAAACAGAACACAAATGCCCAGAATCGCAAGTCTCCTGACTGGGGTGGTCTCTGACCCTTCTCTTCAGACATCTCCTAAAGTCACCGTTTTTCAGCTGTTTCCTTTGGCCATGCTATGTGGTGTACCAAGCAGAAAAGATCACGTGATCTGATATCAGAAGCGCGCGCATGCGCGCGTGCGTGTGTGTGTGTGTGTGTGTGTGTGTGTGTGTGTGAGAGAGAGAGAGAGAGAGAGAGAGAGAGAGAGAGAGAGAGAGAGAGAAAGCTTCTGGGTTCATTTCCCAGTGTAACCATCTAGTCCAGCCTTGCTGTTAAGGGGTAGGAGAGCTGCAGTCCTGCAGAAAGACAGGCTCTTCCAGAAGATTCCCTCACCTTCCACAGTTCTGCCTGTCCAGCTCCGAGTTTGGAGTCACGGTGCCAGCCCTTGCTCCTGATTTAAGAACGACCTTATATCCTTCTATCTAGGTTTCCAGTGCCGTGTGCATACTGATGGCATAACATAGCGCTGCTTTTGCCAGAGGGTGCCATACAGGCAACGTGCGACTCTCCCGAGGCTAGAGGGTTTTTTCTGGGAGCTGCCCGGTGCACAGATTGTTAACAGTGTTAACACACCCCTACAATGTTGGGGTTTACATTAAAATCCAACTTTTGAATTTTTTTTTTTAAGATTTTATTTATTTGACAGAGAGAAACACAGCCAGAGAGGGAACAGAAGCAGGGGGAGTGAGAGAGGGAGAAGCAGGCTTCCTGCCGAGCAGGGAGCCCGATGTGGGGCTCGATCCCGGGTCTCCAGGATCATGACCTGAGCCGAAGGCAGTCGCCCAACCAACTGAGCCACGCAGGCGCCCCTAAAATCCAACTTTTAAACACACTTCGTTGTGGGAACCCTCCACCCCACCTCTTTCCTCTTCTTTCTGCCACCTACCACACTTAGAGGTTTCTTAAGGGAAAGAAGAAGATCTGCTGAAACAACATCAAATATTCAGAATAATAGCAGTACCCCAGTTTCTCTTCTGAGTAGGCAGTGGTGGTGTACGTAAGAAACTTCCACAGATAAACCATCTTTTTCTCATCTCCACCTCAAACAATCATTCATCTATGCCAGCAAGTGATAGACGTCAGATTGAATTTAGCCTTTTTTTTCTTTTGTTCCGGCCTCTTAGGGGAGAAATACGTGTGCAGTGAAAATAACCAAAATTCAAGTAGAGAAATAAAGGAAGGCAAAGAGACTGACCTTTCAAAAATTGTATTACCAGTTTCTGAATAACCTCAAAATCTTTGGTTGCTTTGGCTAAAGGTCTGAAGCTTCAGGCATTAAGAGAGCTATAACACAGGGCGCCTGGGTGGCTCAGAGGGTTGGGCCTCTGCCTTTGGCTCAGGTCATGATCTCGGGGTCCTGGGATCAGTCCCCACATCGGGCTCTCTGCTCAGAGGCGAGCCTGCTTCCCCCTCTCTCTCTGCCTGCTTCTCTGCCTATTTGTGATCTCTCTCCCTGTCAGATAAATAAATAAAATCCTTAAAAAAAAAGAGAGAGCTGTAACACTAACAACAATAATCAAATGGAAGAGAGGAGAGAGAAAAGGAGAGGAAAAAGAAGAAAATGTCTTATATTTGCAGTTCCCAAGAGTTTTATTTAGTGCTTCCACATAATGTTACTTCGCTCACTCTCAGAACAGTAATTAGAAGTAAAAACCAAAAGACCAAATTCCCAATTTTCACAGTGTAGAAACCGAGGCCCAGAAAGGTTAAGGGGCTTTCTGAAGGTCACATGACTCATACCTGGCAGAATCGGGATTAGAATTCGGCAATTACAATCTTTCCGCTAGCCCTCTGAGCAACTAAATACAGGAGAATGGAGGCATTTCCCAAAGGTCACATGGCAGGCTGATGTTTGGAAATAGAACTGTTTTTCTTCCCCACTTTACTTACTAATATTTAAATTTGTGAATACTTAAGTGTCACCTTTCAGTCTTCTCATTTGACCCTGTTTCAGTCACATTTTTCTTTCTTCTGCAGAAATAATTTAGGTACTCTTCATTTTAAGATTTTATCCATGTTGGAGATATTTCCAGATGTCACCGTCTATAGTATGAGGTCTTTTCACCAAGAAACTTTTTTAGATCTATTCATATTCAGGGCAAGAGTACTGGGAAGCTTTAAGATTATCTTGATTTTTATATTTCCTCATATCTTACTTAATGACAATCACTCTGGCTTTGAGATTATATTATAATTCTATTTCAGTTTTCTTTCAAATAGCTTTTGTTGCATTTATTTTTTTTATGAGAATACTACTATTTACCTGCCATCATA
Source organism: Spilogale gracilis (assembly GCA_004023965.1). Classification (NCBI taxonomy): domain Eukaryota; kingdom Metazoa; phylum Chordata; class Mammalia; order Carnivora; family Mephitidae; genus Spilogale; species Spilogale gracilis. The sequence continues at coordinate 52,389 of PITA01000443.1, read as the reverse complement.
AAGACTGTTAGGTAGGTATCAGAGTGCGTTTGTTTTTTTCATCGGTGTCCTTATAGTAATCTAGGTAAATGTAGGGTGATCTTCCATATCAATCTTAAATACCATTTTACATACATCTCCCTTGTTCTTGAGACTGGGAGAATTTGTGGTGCCTTGTTCTCCCTCACTTTTAAAAAAAATGTTTTATTATGAAAAATTTCAAAACACACACCAACTGGGAGAAGAGACTATAGTGGACACTCACTCATCAGATCCAGTATTGATTGTTCCATCTTTTTGGCTTTCTCTCTCTCCTTGCTGGAGTATTCAGAAACAAATTTCAGACCTAATGTCATTTCATCCTAACAGACTTCATTGTGCACCACTAAAAAATACAGAATTTTTCAGTAATCACGATGCTATTATTTTTCCTAAAAATGTGTAACCACTACTTGATACTATAGAATAATTGATCCATTTTCACATTTCACTTACTGGTTTTATGCAGTGAGTTGGTTTGAAATCAGGTCCAGACCCAGTTCACATATTGAATATGGTTGTCATATCAATCTCTCAATTGAGAGCAGTGATCTCCTCCCTTCATTTTTTGTTATGCTCCTATAACTTGTTGGAGATACCGAGGCCGTGTTCCTGGAGACAGCCCCACCTTCTAAAGTGATCTCTGCTTCCTCATGATGTCATTTCACCACTTCTTCTACCTGCACTTCTCCCATAGTTTTCTGTAAGCTGGGAGTTACCTCTACAATCTTGATTCAGTTCACATTCAGCATCTGGTTGTGCTATCTGGTTCCTAGTGCTCGCAGCAGGACACACCGAGTGGTGGGTTGTCATCTCCTCCCAGCGACGCCAAGGTTGGTTAGTGTTTCAGGTGGTGACCACTGGGTCCCTGCAGCAGTGACCTCCACATCGGCCTTGCCTGTAGTGATCTCGCCTGGACCAGTTATTTTGTTAGGGTCGCAAAAATGGCAATTGTGTATAATCGGATCATTTTTTCTACATGTATTGTCTGGAATTCTTCCACAGATTAGAACTTACCCTCATTTAACTAGGGCTACTTGGTTACCCTGAGATACAGTTAATATGGGAAAAGTGAGATAAATTCTTAATTATTTCTCTTTAATTGCTCATTTTCAGAGTAGAGATTCAATGCCCTGGTTACCTCCAATAGGCGTCTTTTTTTTTTTTCTTTTTATGCATTATTATAAACTCTTAAGGTTTCTTTTTAATAATATATCCAGTAGGTTCCAGTAGTTCGCCTTTTTTTGATGGTGAGTATTGTCCCATCTTTAGCCAGTAAGAGCCCCATCATATTGGCTTGTGTCTTGTGCTATAACCTCACTTGCCTTTGATAGAGAACTTCCCTGCTTTTTGGCACAATATGTCTTAACCTTATCTTGTTCCTTGCTGTCCCAGTCCTGAATCAACCATTTCTTTGAGTAACAGTATTCAGAGATGGCTAGGAAATACATGTGTGTGTATTTCTGAAAAGGAAATGAATCGTCAATTCATGTAATAAATTCAGATTTAACATAATAGGGTTTTTACTTCATTTTTTACTTGATTCTTTTACCTTGAGCTGAAAATTATGGCTTCTAAAACATTAACATATTTGCTTTATCATGTGGTACATTTAAGCTGTTTCAAAATAATAGTAGCAGTATTATGGCAACAAGACTATGGAATGAGATTTTAGATTTCCTTGCAGTTCTCTTTGTCCTTAGAACACATTCTCCCAAGGATGTATAGTTGAAACGCTGTGTTGTAGAGGCACTTGAATAATTCTGTTAACTGTGGTTATATCACCAACTTGATAGGTTCATCGATTTTACTTTGTTGTCAATTTGGGGGATTTTTTCTTTTAATTTCATACATATTTTTAATATGTAAAATAATGACATGATTCCAGAATGGAACCTATGACGAGAGAAGTCTCACTGTCATCCATGTCCCTTCAGCTTGTTTCTCCCTTCTTCATAGACTGCCACTTGTATGAGATCTTGATTTATCCTTCAGAGCTTAAAATAAGCACGTGTCTCCATGTGTGTGCGCGCTCGCGCATGCACGCGCACACACACACACGCTTGCCCTCTCTTATGCAAAGATAGTGTAACTTATATACCATGGCCTGTTTTCCCCACTTTATAACATATCCTGGAAATTCCTCCATGCCAGTTTGCTTATGATATGGAGCTCTTTTTTCCTCTAATATTGCATGGGTGTATCCTAGTTAATTCAGTAAGTGTCCTTTTGGTGGAATTTTTTGGTTGGCTTCAAACTTTAGCAATTTAAAATAGTGTGGAGCAAATAGTTTCAGGCATGCATTTTGTACTTTGGCCAGTGTATCTCTGGGGTAGATCTCTAGAAGTAGAGTGGCTAAGGTATTACCAACTTGGGAGGCTCACTAGAGACCCAGTGCCTTAGTTTGTTCTGGAGACTGGTCACGTAGGCAGCCTCTCTGTGACATGTGCCAAAATTCCAGACTAAGTAGGAAAACAGGTATTTGGCATAAACCCTATTCAATGTACAGTTAAGGCACGGGGAGCCACTCCTGTCTGTTAAAGGTGGGACCCTCCAGAAATCCAGGTTGTAAGAGGCCAAGCTAGCCTTATAAGCAGCCTTTTCCAAAGAGCTGGCATTCAGGCTTGTTTCACACGTTTTCGTTTTCACACACCATTTTCATTTTCATGTTCATTTCTTCTTGAACTATGTTCCTACATTTTGCCCATGTTTCTGTTTGGTTTGTGGTTGCTTCTTCTTGATTTGTTCCTTTTTTGCTAGGGATTTGGGCCTTTTGTAACATAAGTTACAAATATTTTTTCGACTGTTTTTTGGCTTTGCTGCTGGCGTCTGTTTGTTGTTTATGTTTCTAAACGTGCTGTTTTGTTCCAGGGGTCTGTTTGTCTGCTTATGCACCAACACCACACTTCTAATTACAGAGATTTTGTAACGTGTTCTGATATCTCAGGGCTAACCTCCTCGATCACATACCCATTGGTCTGATTTTCAGAATATTTCTAGGTCTTCTTGTTTATTTATTTCTTATATGAACTTAAACTTCCCCAGCTCTGGGAAAAGACATATTGTTGATATTTAGGAATTAAATTTGTAAATTTCTGTTGTAAGGAATGACATCATTATCATGTGAAGTCTTACTGTCCCATAATATTGCATCTTTTACCTTATTGTATCTTTTTTTGTATCTTTTAGCATTATGTCCAACCTTTCTTCATACGGGATCTGCACATTTCATGATTTTATGTATGTATGTATGTATGTATGTAAATCCCTCCACTCAATTTTGAGAAATGATCCTTAATGTTTATATGATAGATTTGATGTTGAAACCCGGCATGTGTTTATTGGTGACCAATCAGGCCAAGTAACCATCCTCAAACTGGAGCAAGACAACTGCACCCTGGTTACAACATTCAGAGGACATACAGGTGGGACTGACTGCAAGCTGAATCTCCCTGTGGTGCTCTCATGGTGACATAGCACCGGCCGCGTGTTCTGGCGTTCGGCTGCCATGTTGTGAAAGCGACAGGGTACAGTGTGCTCGGATTTGCGTGATACATTTAACTGCTTTCAGAATGGTTCAGTAAGACATGATGTCAGAAATTTTCTGCAGTTCTCAGTGCACACAAAAAAGGAGCCAGTCTGTTTCCAAAATGTTGGTAATTTGGTTCTGGGTCCTGTCACACTGGAGAACCCTAGTGTTGGCGTATGCTCAGGGGACATTGTTTGAGACCATGTGGCAACTGCATAAACCTCAGAAGGCCAAAAAGACAGCTGCCTCGGTCTGTCCTTTCCATCCTTGGAGTGAGAAGATGGTGTACAAGACAGACTCTCCCACTTCTAAAACAAGTGAAATAAAAAAATATGTTCATTGTGAGTAGCTAGGCTACATATACAGGTACAGGTTCCTTTTGAACTTCCTTCTGGGCTCTTTTATTATTTAGGATTTGTTTGTTGGGGAGGGAGTCAGGATCTCCTCAGGATCATGTAAGCAAGGTAATATAAAACAATCCGTGCTTCTTAGCCTTTGAAACACTTGAATAGTTGATAATGATGCATTTTTACTAGTATTTTTTAATATGTGATGTTCACCTGGGAAATGAGTCACTGCCTGGTTTCATGATTCTTCATGGGCTTTTTATGTCTCCCACAGATTACCAACCTATGATTTAGTACAGAACAAGCTTTGTATTATGTTAGACGGCATATAAGAACACAAGTAGGTGAATAGGGTTATAAAATGGGACAATACCTGGATCATAAGGAATTTCCTCAGGGGAAGAAAAGGAATACAGTAAGGAGGAAATTGAATCCAGGGGAAAAGAGCCATAAAAGATAATCTTAATTATCTATGTTTTCTGGGAAGAAGAACACATAGAAGCATCCACTGTGGGTAGGACCCAGGTCTTTCCTGATTGTGTTTCTCTTTTTAGTCGCCTACACCCTGGGTAAGCCTGGCCTGGTAGGGACCCAGAACTGTTCCACGTCAGGAACCTTAAAACTTCTGTGTTTCACTGCTGACTTTTAGTCTCCTTTTTTTTTTTTTTTTAAGGATTTTATTTATTTATTTGACAGAGAGAGAGATCACAAGTAGGCAGAGAGACAGGCAGAGAGAGAGGAGGAAGCAGGCTCCCCACCGAGCAGGGAGTCAGATGTGGGACTCGATCCCAGGGCCCTGAGATCATGACCTGAGCCGAAGACAGAGGCTTAACCCTCGGAGCCACCCAGGCACCCCAGCTTTAGTTTCCTAATCTTGCGCTTTCCTAAACCCTGCCTCTGGCTCCATTTGCTCTTGCCCTTGTTGACCAGTTAGTCTTTGGTCCCTCATTCCCCCATATCTGCGCCCCACCCTCTCTTGCTTTCCAGAGGGGGTGTCACTTCAGCCGCGAGCCCCCCAACACTCTTGGTTCAGCCACCCTGGTCCTTCCCGGAAGAACATGTGCGTCATTCACACTGTCGCCGTGGGGTGGCAGCAAGTCACACCTGAGCCCCAGGCCACGTGACCACTGCCGATTCAGCATTCTAGTCCACCTGCAGGTGTTGCCTCTGTCCCTCCTGGGTCCTCAGTACTCTGGACTTCTCCAGACCTTCACTGCTCTCCCCAAGCCCCCACTCCCTCCCCAGGTTCCTCCTTCAAGGAAGAATAGAGGTGATCGGATAGAGCCTTCAGAAAGGTGCTTCTTGGGATGCCTGGGTGGCTCAGTCAGTTAAGCACCCAACTTTGGATTTGGTCATGATTGGGAATTGAGCCCCAGCTCCCGGCTCAGTGAGCAGTCTGCCTGAGACTCTCTCTCTCTGTCCCCTTCTGCCCTTCTGCCCTCCCATGCGTGTGTGCTCGCTCTCTCTCTCTCTCTAATAAATAAATCTTAAAAAATGTTTTTTCTTGCCTCCCCTATGTTTCTCCCCAGTTAACACACTTTCTTTACCCCTTCCTCATCTCTCACCCTCCTGCCTCACAGAGGAGTCTCCTGTCCTCTGGCCCAGGGCTGATTCTCCCGGAGTCTCCACATCAAAAACTCACTCTTTTCGATGTACTAACATGCTTTGGCTTTATGTTCAGTGAACAAAACCCTCTCAATACTGTGTCCTGTTTTTGTCTTACTCTCTTAACAGCATTGCTCCTTTTTTCTTTCTTTAAATTATGGTAAAATGTACATAATCGAAAATTCACCATTTTAATAATTTTTAAACTTGCGGTTCAGTGGCAGTAGGGACAGTCACACCACCGCCATCCATCTCCACAACATTTTCTGTCTGATAAAACCGCAGCCCCGACCCCATGAAGCACTAACTCCCGTACCCCCTGCGCCAGGCCCTGGCAGCCGCCACTCTACCTTCGGTCTCCGCGAATGTGCCGGCTCTGGGTACCTCACAGAGGCGACTCCTCCAGCACGCGCTGTTTTGTGACTGGCTTCTTTCACTTGCCATAATGTCCTCACGTTGTAGCAAACAGCAAGATCCTTAAAAGAATCTCATTTTACAGCTGCTTCAAATTCTTCACCTCTCGTCTGCCTTCCACCCACCTGCAGTTCAGCTTGTCTCTCTCTCTCAGACAGGGCTGTCCCCAAGGGGGCCAGTGACCTGCTGGTTGCTAAATCCAGTGGACATGTTTTAAACCATGTCATACTTGACCTTTCGGCAGCATTTTACAACGTGGCCCTTCCTTCTTGCTTATAACAGCCCTCCGTTTGGCTTGTGTGATTCACTCTTTCCCAGTTTTCTTCTGCTTCTCTGACAGCTCTTTTTCATCTCCTTAGTGATCTTTTTTGTGGGTTCTGCCCTGGCCCCTGGTCTTTTTACACTCATCACTCTCTTTAGTTGATCTCAGCCACTACTTCCTATCGTAGAAATTAAAGGCACAGTCATTTCCTCAAATTCTTCACAGCCCAGTGAGAGACAGGAACCAAAGAGTGACATGGCGGCAGGGGCAGAGGGAAGCTGGCACAGGGCACTTCCGGTAACACAGAATGGACGCTTAGCTCGGACAGGACTGGGAGTCTGTCGGGAAGGCCTTCCCAGCAGAGGTGTGGCTGGACCCAAGTAAGATATTTGGGAACCAGTGAGTGTTGAGATCATGAAAAAGAAGTGAGGCGAGCGCTTCAGGCAGAGAAAACCAGTGTCGTCCAAGGCATGGAGATTTGGAAGACTTTGCTCTCCGGGAAACTCGAGTAACTCCTTTTGGCTGCGACACTGAGTCTGAGGAGGTGGGCGGCCAGAAAGGAAGTGAGAGTCCATTTGGATCACTGAGGCATTAGCCTGACGTCAATGCGAAACCATAAAAGAGCTTTAAGCCAAGACGTTAACCTGGTCAGAATTTAAAAGATTGTTCTGGCAGCAGAATAGAAAATGTACCTGGAAAGCTAGTAGGAAACTGCCCCTCTGGATGGGGCAGGAGTAATGGGAAAGCCAGGAGCGGATGGGCCCGAGGTGAAATTCAGGTGCTCAGTTCGGCAGCCCTGGTGACCAGACTGGGTGGTTCCCAGACTTGGCTGAGGCAGAGGCAGCTTTCGGCCTGGCCCTGTGGTAGTTAGCTGGTCACTGTATGGCTGAGAGGGGGCTCTGGGTTCTCTGTGGCTGCCTCTAGGCCAGAAAAGGGGTGAGTTGCTGTTTCTTACTGCTGCATGGTGAGCCAGATGGGGCCTGAGGGTTTCCTGTCTTCGGGGTTAGTTCTGATAATAAAAATGTCACCTTGGCATTATGTCTTATCTTTCTCAGAGTTTAAGGCATTCTTTTATGACTTTATTGTGAACTGTCTTTGGGGAAGATGTGGCCCAGGAAACTCACCAACATGAAGGCAAATACAGCGGGTTACATAGTCAGCTTACTATTATTACCCATAGACGGTAGTGCGTACCCGTCAGGAGTCTGGCTACAGCACAACTCATTTGTAGCCAGAACAGGGATGTCTAAGAGAGCCCTTGATGATGCAAACATGTTGAACTCTTCCTCTACAGTCAGCCCATCCTGGGCCCTGAGGGTCCCAAACTCTGGGAAAAGGGGTTTTGTAAGGAATAATCTCCTCATTTCCTTACCCCCAAAACAAAGACCTAAAGATGAACCCCAGACCCGTTAAAGAATGATATTGGGGATCTTATCAGTCAAGATATAAACTCAGAAGCAGACAGTCTGGTATGGATACAGAGTCCTAACCATTCACCCATCACTCTGTTATAGTACAGAAGGTCATGTAAAAACGTTGGTTAGAGATGGAATCGGCCTAATACCACAGGCCGACATAGCACTGACTAATCCATGGGGACCTAGGAAACTAGTTTTACGTTCCTTTGCTCCCTCTGCTGGTTTTATTTCCGGAACTAAATGCCAGGTATCCTAGTTCTTTGCTATTTCTGCAGGAACCAGAAAATATTTCTACCAAAAAGTCCTACTGACTTGGATAAAGGTGGGGGAGAATCAGATTGTAACCATTGGAAATCCATAGTATCAGTAAAGTTATTTTTTCTCTTACTTTTAAGCATTACTTTGGTTAGTATAAACATACTAGAAACAGAAGGGGTTGAACATAAATTGCCAAGGCACACTACTTAACAAAAAAATTAATACAGAAACAGTATAACTATAACAAAAATAACTAAAACAAGGAGAGGCGTAGTTCAGTGTCAATATGCAAGTTCAAATCAGTAAGCTGAAAACAATTTTTGTTCACAGTGAAGACTTTCACATCCAGTAGACACAGAGTTTCATTGAGTCAGCCACGTCATTAGCCCTCTTTGTGATGAGTGCTGGGATGTAGGGGTGAATCAGACAAGCATAATGCTCACCTACTCAGCTTGCAGTCATCCAACGCGATCATTAAACCAATAAATGCTGGTAGTTCCTCAAAAGGTCATGAGCGCAGCAAGTACTGTGATGCCTCAGCACCGCTCAGAGGCTGTTTTGGGAGCACAGAAGAAGAGGGCCTCCCTCTCCAGGGTGCTCACGGGAGACTTCCGGGAAAGTAGTGCTTGAATGAAACCTTAAGTAGAAAGAGGAGTTACCCAGGTGGTGAGATCCTTCTAGGCCCCAGATGTGTGAAGCTTTATTCAGACTAGAGCGGGAGAAAGTATGAGCAACCGTGTGGAGTCCCGTGGGCGGTGTGGAGAGCCAGAGGCAAGGAGTAGAGGTTGAACTTCTGCTCGAGGTGAAGAACGTCAGACATTGTTCTCAGGCAGTGGGAAACTGTTGATGAAGTGTGAGCAGGGTGACCGCCCGCTTTCCATTTTAGCAAGTCAGCAGCAGCGACAGTGGATTGAGTGGGGACAAGAAGGGATGTGCGGAGACCATTTCAAAGGAAGGCTGCTGCTGGAGTCCCACTTGTTTGGACTGGGAGGATGGCAGTGGGCGTGATGGGAAGAGGAGGACTCAAGATGTTTTTAGAAGATGAGGGGTCAGAGGCACTTGGCCTCTGTGGGGGCATCCCAGGTTTCTGTCTGGGGCATTTGGGTGGATGGTGAGGCCATTTGCTGCAACCAGGAGCACTGGCTTCTCAAGTGGTCTGGGGAGAGAGATCGTGGTGCTTGAAGAGACTACCCCTGGGGAGGCAGCAAGGAGACAGCATTTGTGGATGTTGGGAGGAGGGGTCGCCTGCAGGTAGAGCTCGTTCAGCTTTCCAGCAACACTCCTCCCTTCAGCAAAATGCAGCAGCTGAAAGGTCAGAGATTTTATTCAAGAGAGCTTGTGTTCTGGGGACTCACTTTATTGCTCTCCTGCAGTCACAGGGAGCCCAAGCCTTGCAGGTCGAATGGCACACTCTGGGCGAGGTGCCATGTCACACTGGTAAGGACAGATGCAGCCAATTCCAGCCCTGAGTTTGCAACACTTCACTCGTAGTTTCTCTAGCTTTTGCAAGATACGTTGTAAAAGTCTCTAAAAAATGAGTTAACTGTGCATTTTTGTAACATGTATTAAATTTCTAAAAGTTTTCCTACTTTTTGATCAGTTGTTTGGAAATCTGTTCTAACTAAATAGGAACATGAATACAGCTTTGCAAATAAAAATGTTCATCATTAACTAGCAAAATTTATAATAGTTAAAAATTGAGAAAAATTTAACAGTAAGTGAAATAAGGCACATCCGTGTGTTGGGATATTATGCAACCATTAAAATTTTTCATTTCTGAGAAAATAGAAAATTTTGCAATGACAAAAACCTTTATTTTAAAGAATAAATTCATTTATGTTTGAAACTGCTCTATCAGTCCTATATTAGGTCTGCCTAATATATGAAGGTCAAAGGCAGGAAAAGCATATCATGAAACGAGGAGCAGAAAGATGGAGGAATCTGAAGGGAAGTAAAATGAAATGGAAGAAATGATGTTTGTGATTTGAAATATTATAAACCTGGAAACCCACACCCGCTATAGCCCCTGGCTCTTGTTCTCTGACCTAGATAGGGAGGCCAGGAGGACGCCCTGGGTGTGAACTGCACTGAGGTGCAGGTCTGCTGGTCTGCCCTGCTCTGGAATGCGGGCTCGCTGGTGGGGGTTGCCTTTCTGTGCGGCCCAGAGCATCTGTATGAAGGACTGCTCAGGAAGCTGTCTGCTGAGGGCTGCTGGGCCACTCTCCTTGGAAGGAAGAGGCTATTCTTTTTCTTTTTTAGATTTTATTTATTTGACAGAGAGAAATACAGCTAGAGAGGGGACACAATCAGGGGGAGTGGGAGAGGGAGAAGCAGGCTTCCCGCTGAGCAGGGAGCCCGATGCGGGGCTCGATCCTGAGTCTCCAGGATCGTGACCTGAGCCGAAGGCAGTCGCCCAACCAGCTGAGCCACCCAGGCACCCCAGAAGATATTTCTGTCAGCTATTCTGTCAGCAGCTCTCCTGCCCACCTCTCTGTGTCCTACCCGTGCCCCCTACCCCGCCATGACTCCATGTGCTGCCTTCTCACTGGCCCCCATCTCAAGGCTTGCCAAATGCCTCTGCAATGATGGCTTATTAATCTTTATTGTCTCCCATTGCTCTCTGCCATCCAACTCACAGGCAAGGTGCGTAAACATTTATTAAGCACCTACTGTGTACCAGGCACTGGACGCTGTGCTTGAATACAAAGATCCAGAACGTAAAGTCTCCTATGGGGACAGATTTATAACTTGATAAAGTTCAATGCAGTGGATGAGTATGGGGATAGAAACACACACAGAAGCGGGAACCTTACTTAGTTTGAGAGTGTTGGGGAAGGCTACTTGTAGGAGACGGCACCTGAGCTCCACCTTGAAGAAAGAAAAGGTTACTTGGGTGATAAAAGGTAAGACGCACACTCCAGGCAGAGGGAGCAGCCACACTGTCCCATGAGAGAACGCCCCACCAAACACAGTATGCCTGCCCTTCTTATTCTCCAGACTCATCCCATGATCTTAAGCTCTGTTTGTGTTGGAATTGGGTCTGAGTCTTACTTGATTTGATTATACCCGCAGAGCTTAGCCTGGTGTCTGGGTTGTGGAAGATGCTGAATACATGCTGATTGCACTGATTGGAAATGAGCACTATGGTGTGTGATTTACACCCCAGCCTCCAGGAGACACCGCTGTTAGGACGTGTACCTACAGCTGGGATGGACCTCAAAAGTTATTTTTCTCCCCAGTCTCCTCCTCCTTCTTGTTTTGAAGCTTTTTCTTCCATCTTTTCCACTCTTACTGACACGTATATAATACGCTGAGCCCTCGGGGTGTTCACAAGCCAATCCAGGACCACGTGCATTTGGTGATAATGTCCCCTTGGTTTCCTTCAAAGTGAGATAGCTCTTCCGTCTTCCTCTGTTTTTCATGACCTTGGCTTTTTTGACTAGCCAGAATGTCCTTCTATTTGAGTTTGTTTGTTTCCTCATGGTTAAATTCAGGTTATGCATTTTTTATAAGAATACCATGGAAGTGATGTTATGCCTTCTCAGTGCATTGTGTCAAGAGGCACATGATACTGATTTATCCTGTTTCTGGTGATGTTAATGTTGATCCTTTGGTTAAGGTAGTGTCTTCCAGGTTTCTCCACTTTAGTCATCCTTTGTAATTCATAAGTATTTTATGAGGTAATATTTTGAAACTGTACAAATATTGCTTCTCATCATATTTCTGTCTAGTAATTTTACTATCCATTGAGACTCCATTGTTGACTCTTACTAGAAACAGTTAAAACTGGTGTCAGCAAGATTGTGCTTTTTCTGGTCATTATCTCTTCTATACTTTTTGGTTGGAATTTGATTATAAGGAAAAATTTTACCTTTCCTCCGTATTTATGTATTTTCTCCATTGTTTATACCAGTATGGGTTCATGGATTCTTAATTATTTCTATGTGTGAGAATTTGTTACTACTATTTATTTTCTTGCCCAAATTGCCCCAGATTTGACCAGTGGGACACCAGCTTCTTCATGCTGGCTTTTCTGAGATGGGTGGGGAGGGAATAGAAAGAGAGATACCAGTATCACGAGCAAGGGGGGAGGGGCAGAGGGAGAAGCATACTCCCCACTAAACAAGGAGCCCAGTGCAGGGACTCAATTCCAGGAACCTGAGCCAAAGGTAGACAATGAACTGAGCCACCCAGGCGCTCCCTGTCCCTTCATGATGTTTCTGGCTCATCTTGTATACTCTGGTCCTGAGCCCTAGAATTAACCATTCTTATAGCCGTTGTTTCTTTCACTGAAGAATAGATAATACATAGAAGCCAAAATTGGATGCTACATATGCTCGCTGTTGGGGGGGATGGTTGCTTCTAGGCCCTCTCAATAGACAGAGCTAGGAAATATATGTGTGCTCACACTTCTGTAACTATTTCTGTGTCTTTTGTGTTTGTGTGGGAGGGTGTATGTGTGTGTGTGTGTACACACACACACTTGAGTTCATACTGATACTTCCAATTCCGATCTAACACCGAAGAGTTTATTCTACCCCCCCAACTGTAACTCCTGGGATGATAGTGAGAAACTCAGCTCTCGTTATCCACAATATATTTACTTGCTCAATCCTGAAATACACACAGAACAGCTTCAGAATTGCTAACATACGTAACCCTTGTACAAACCTACTAACTAAAGTACTATATTTGGGTACAAACCTTATATTTTGCCTTAGGCTATGTGGTCAAATTACTGTTTTCCAAAGAACAGGCAAAAGTCAGTGGGTCAGTTCTCCCCCTGCCCCCCTTCAGTGTGGTCATATCATTCATTTGTAACACCGTTAGGTTCACTTGTTTCTGTTTATATTCTCTTTTGGGCTCATGCCCTGCTCCCCCCACCAACACACCCCTTGTTGATTTTATTTGCTTATTTTTGAGTATGTGAAACATTAATATGGTTCCAAAACACAGAACCAAACCAAAAAATATATACTCAGAAAAGTGCCACTCTCCTTCATCCCTTCCCCTTCGCTGTTGCCAAACATCTGCCAAAGGTAACTGATCTCATGTGTTATTTACCCTTTTTTCCTAAATGAAAGGTACCACAGTGAGGCTATTTTTTCGATTCTTTGCCTTTTTCACTTTGCAGTGTGTCCTGGAAATCACTTGCTAGCCACCTAAGTGATCTTGCACGCTGTTTCTCCTAGCTGTACAACACTGAGTGTATCATAGTTCAGTCATCCACTGTCTTATAGGAGCATTCTCCTCGTGCATGTGTATCTTTGTATTGCTTGGTGAGGATGGGCACAGCGTCTTTGGGATAAATTCCTGGGAGTGAGATTGCTGGATTAAAAATTAAATGCAGGTGTGGTATGTTGTGTTTGACCTTTTCCACCGCATTGGTTTGCATTATTATCAGTGAGCTATGTATGAGAAGTACCTGTTGTCCCCATAGGCTTTCCAACACAGTGCGTGTCATGCTTTTCATTTTGTAAGCCAAGAATTTTGACAGTAGCAGAGGTGGTGACAAGTGCTTAGACTTAAGATACGGGTTTGGAAAAAAACCATTCAGAGTTTACTGTGGATTGCGTTGGTTGATGTAGTGGTTTTCCAAGCGGGGTCCTCTCCAGCTCTGTCTAAATATTAGGCATCAGTGTTAACAGTCTAGACCAGTAACTTCTTTTTGCTTGCTTGATTGATGAAGCTTTTAGTGACTGTACCTTCCTCTTGGGCCAGCCTTAATGTTTTTAAAAGATTTATGTATTTACTTGAGAGAGAGAGGACACACAGCAGGGGGAGGGACAGAGGGAAAGGGAGAGAATCTCAAGCAGACTCTTTGCTGAGTGAGGAGCCCTATGTGGGGCTTGGTCTCACAGCCGTGAGATCGTGACTTGAGCTGAAATCAAGAGGTGGCCGCTGAACCGACTGAGCAAGCCCACCGCCCCTTGGGCCAGTGTCATCATATATCCCAGCAAATATATGGCGTTATAATAGCTAATGCTAACTGCTCTAACAAATAATTTCTAACATTTCAGTGGCTTAATGCAGCACTTCATTTCTGCTTATGTTACAATCCAGTGCAGGTGTTTTTGAATTATGTCTCTCTTCCGTATGGTAATCCAAGGACTCTGGCTCCTTCTAGAATGTAGTTTCTCTGTGCTCTGAGTCTTAGACTCCTTGAGGAGTAAGTACGAAGAAAAAGTGAAAAAGGGACATCTTAACTGCCTTGGCCTGGAAGGAACACAGATTACTTTCTGGATACAGTTACTGCTGAAGGGGGATAGGGCTCCAGCTGGACGGCTGGCTAGCTCAGCCATGGATGTTTAACAAAGTAAGTCCCTGGGGTATTGCATAGAAATAAATAACATGTGTTGCAGGATAGAAGGATAGAACATCCGGAAGTATTACATTGTCAAATACTGAAGAATGTTAAAAAAAAAAAAAGTATAGAGTTGTCCCCCTTAATGTGTGAGGGACAAGTTCAGGACCCCCCAGCGGATGCTTGAAACTACAGAGAGTACTGAGCCCTGGACATACTGTGTTCAGATATCCTGTAATATACGCTATGTGATGGGGTCTCGCTCCCTCTCAGAGCACCTTATTATATTGCACTCATCCTTCTTGGGGTGATGTGGGATGATCCCGGGCCTGCGTGATGGGATGGCGTGAGGTGCATGACTGTGACACACTGTCAGGCCACGGCTGGCCTTCTGAGGGTCCTGCAGAAGAAAGATCATCATTCTGTTTCGGGACCCATTGTCCACGGTACCTGACACCCCGGGACATGGTGATCGTGGACTTTCACAGCCGGGAACGGAGAGTTGGTGTGCAAAAGGAGGCACAGTATTTAACTTTGAAGGGTTAGTGAGTCTAATAGAGAAGTACCAAGTAATAAGAATTGTGGATTTTTAAAAAAAAAAAGGTGTTTGTATTTTCATTCGTCTGCTCCTTCATTCATTCAAGAGACCACACTAGAGCGTGAGGGCCACTGGCCATGTGCTCGGTGCTGTTAGGTGGCGGCGGCGGCGGAGGAGGACATGTTTACTTGTACATGGATGGGAGGATGTTGTGCACGTACGGCGAGAAGCGATTAAGCACAAGCCAGAACAGTAGGACTTCCATCCCCATTTTAATCTTTAAAAAAAAGAAAAAAATCTTCTGAGAATATTATGTAAAAGAAACTTTCTTAAAAGCTTTTAAAGTGTAGCACTTTGTTAGAACAAATTGTTCATCTAAATAAGAAAAATGTCAGATTCTAATAAACAAGATGCTATCTTATGTTCTTTTCAGAATGTAATATTTTTCAATCATGTAAAAAATGAGTATTTCTCACATTCTTAAGTGTTTGTAGGCTTTGGGCTCATCCTAAAAGGAGAAAGTTAATATTGTTCTCATCATGCAGGGGTTTGGTTTAATAAGGGGACTACCAGAGAGAAAGATCTGTCATAATATTTTATAGCCACACCAGTAGAGTAATGCTAATAATCGACATGCATCCTGCATGTTATGGTTTACAGCAGGTCCTGGAGAACTGATCCAGCATTATCCTCACCACAACCCTGTGAAGCAGGCAAGGGCTAGATTGATATCATCCTGAATAATAGTAGTAGTGGTAGGTAGGTGTTGAGATTATCACCATTATCCCCATTGTGTAGTCGAGGAGATGGACTTAAGCATGTGAATGATGTGCCTAGAGTCTGTAAACTTAAATTCCCAAAGAGAGAAAATAAATTTTAAATTCGGTCTTGTGGTCTAATTGTATCTGTGTTCGAGAATAACAAATCCAGTTGAGCTTTTTAAAACTCCCTCTACTTCTTGTCTATTATTGTCAGGGTGGGAGGTGGACAGAAGTTAAGAAAATTTGGTTGATATTTCCAAGGAGTATGATATTTCCCATTCTGTGAATAACATGTCTTTTCTGACAATTAATTGCCTTTTGCATTTTCTTTTGGTTTTTATAGTGATTGATTTTATGGTACATTAAATGTGGGGGGAAAACACTGAAAGGGCGGGACTTTTATTCTGGGAGCTAATTTTTTTTTCCCTCTTTGGGGACTTATTTGCTTGTTCTGTAAGCAGAAGAACTGCACTAGATCCTCACTCCTTTGCATTCATATTTATTGGTGAATAATCCTGTTGCTTTGTGACTAATGTCCTGCTGTGTCTGTCTTCGCAGGTGGGGTGACTGCTCTCTGTTGGGACCCTGTCCAGCGAGTGTTGTTCTCGGGCAGCTCAGATCACTCTGTCATCATGTGGGACATCGGTGGGAGAAAAGGAACAGCCATCGAGCTCCAAGGACACAAGTAAGGCTGCTGGGGCTTTTATTAACAAACTCAGAGAAAAAATTCCCAGCGGAAAGCTAGAACAGAGGTGTGTGGTCCAGCGACAGGATCTTAGTGTGGGAAGGAACATTGCAGGAACACAAATAATGGCCTCTTGGAATTATAGCGGTCTGTAGGTATGTTTATTTATTTATACCTCATTTAATCCCATGGAGGATTTGCAAGTGCTTGCAAAAACCATAAAATAAAATAATGGCGGCAAAGAAATAAAAAGTAAAAAATGAGAACCGGGAGACTTACAGGTAAAAATTAGAGAAATCAAGAAAAAAAATATAAGCCATGAAGACCTATGGAATTTCAGTAATTGAATTCAAATATGGCAAGATTCCTCGCAGCTTAAAGAAAAGGGGAGAGATGATATCCTTATACTATATATTTGGTACTTCACCAAATACCGATGGAAGATTCTCCTTGATTCACATCAGGCTCTTCTTCGTTGAGGGGCAGATTTCACGGGCCTGAGAGGAAGAGCAAAGAAAGCTTTGCGTTTCCTTGGAGCTGTTCTCAAACTTTGCAGTGTGCAAAGAGTCACCAAGGAATTTGTTAAAATGTAGACTCCTGGACTGTGTCTTTGGAGATTTCCAGTCACCGGTCTGGAACTGCAGGTGTCTGTGCCGTACCAAGCCTCCCAGGCAGCTCTCCTGGCAGCCCTCAGACCACGCTCTGACCTGTCCTACCCTGTGCTGCCTGCCGGTCTTGGGGGGCGAAGCCTGGTCGTGTGCAAAGAGAAGAGTAGATCTGCTTTCGATCTCTAAAGCTAATCAGAATTGTTTTTAACTTGTAAAGTTTTCAGAGTGATGTTAAGAGCAACTCTAGACAGCCATAAACAGATGTTAGTAAGGCTCCCACAAGCTGACTGGTTTTAAGCAACATTAGCTCTTCCTATAAATCTACCCAGAAACGCTGATTTTTAAAATATTCTCTGAAGTAGTTACACCTACAGTTGGAATGATTAGATATGAACAGATTCAATTTTGGAGGGCCTCCGCACAAATAGTTATCTTCGTGTTAGAATTTAGTCTTCGAGAAGTAGCTTCTTTCCCACAGTAGAGAATAGATCGGTTGTGTGAGGCCACTCGGACCTCGTCATCAGCTCATTAGAGGATTCATTCCCTTGTATTTATCTCTGTGACAAGGGGCCGTGCATCAGTCTTGAATGAAAGGAGTTGATATCATCCATGTAAATGAAGAAAAAGAGAAGTCAAACACAGTCGTATTTAATAATACTTGGTTATTCTCCAATCTGCCAATAACTCCTGCCATCTCAGGCTCTCTCAGAGAAATGAAAGGCCAATTTTGAATAAAGATCAGTAATATTTGTTGGGCTCATTCAGACTAGCTCGTAACTAGTTTTATTTTTGCACGGTGGTTAATAAAGCCGGCAGGCAATCTTGCATGACCCGCCCGCGGAGTAGTAAAGTGTGCCAGTGCTCAACTCCAGCAGCACGTATCCTGAGTGCCCTCCTGCAAGCTCTTGATCTGGAAAACTTGCACCTTTCCTTTGGTAAGAAAGGAAAAGCTATAAAATTGAGATAGAGTCTCTCAGTCCCAGAAAAATGGAAACGGAATTGATAGGTCTTCCAGTTTCTAAGCAATACACACTTGGCCTTTTCAAAAATGGAACAGACCATACTTGGGAATCCATCCTGATAATCCACACCCTTAGAACCTAGTGGGATGGCAGCCTGGCGAGACCAGAAGCCACCGGTCAGTGCCGGCTTTAAACAGAAATAAGGGCAGAAAGCCTTTGCCTGGTGCTTTATTTAGCTCAAGCTGAGGAATAAAGGGAACTCTGTGAGGGGCTCTGTCACCAGGCCTTGGCTTGGGAGGGGCTGCCTGCTGTACACAGCTGGAGAAAAGAACTTCCTCAGCATCCGTTGGTGTCACCCTGTTCAAGTAGGTTTGAGTGCCCGAGATGGAGACAAGACGCCAGAGCTGCTCAAAGGAGGATGGGCCTCATAGAAGGTGGCAAAAGGAAGGGGACAGGGCAGTAGCAGGAAGGAGAGCCACAGGGCCACGGGATTGGTGTTCAGTGATTGTATTTCATCAGCAATTACACAGACACCTCTGTGTCATCTTGCAAGAACCCTGTATTTGTAAGAGGGAAGCCAGATGTCATCTTTTAGAGGCTTGAGTCCTCAAAGCCCCCAGCTGGTAGCTTAGGTCTCCCAAACCTTAGTTCAGTCCAACAGAGAAAGGTCCTTATAGCCTTCTTTGTAGCCTGCACCGTGCTAGGTACTGGGGGGACTGAAGCGAACATTGACTAACGGATGGCCTCCTCAGTGCTCCAGGATCTCTTTGGTCTTTCTACGTTAGAGGCCAAAGAGTATTTTCTTGGGGCCCGTGGCTGTCGCTTGCTGTCCCATAATTCCTCATTTTCCCACGTTACCCCCCAGGGTGACAATGGTTAGAGTTCCAAATCAGCCCCCAAATTGGTAAGCTTGGGAACTGCGCAAAGCCAGCTGGACCAGAGACACCCCCGCCCCCAGAGCTGGGGGGAGAGCCTTTCCCTCTGGTGGGAGTATCCAAGCATGAAGTGAGCGCGAGCTCCCCACGTCTTCTGCCCTGGGTTCTTCAGCTTCACTCCGTCCTTCAGCAGCATAAATTGACAGTTTGCAAGTAATTTGATTTCGTGTATAAAAATCCCATCAAAGCAGAGAGAACTTTAGCACTAGAGTAACTAACATGTCTCCAAGTCCAAGGGAAAAAGCTAAGAAAGTATACTTCTATGCAATATTATCCACATTTGAAACCTTTTGTTGTTTTTATTCCCTGCAGCAAGTAGACATGGTCATATACTAGCTCTGTGAAAGGAAAGGCAAAGAAAAGGGTCCAGTTTCGGGGACCAGTAATGTTTCGGGAGTATCCATTATCAGTTGAATGGATATCAGGGAAGCATAAGCCGGACATTCATTGTCCCTTGCCCGTGTCAGATCAAATAGTGGTACTTGGGCATTTTAGATCCTTTTTCATTCTTAGATAATACCTATCATTTCATGACCAACTTTATGAACGTGATTGTCCTTTCCACCAGTATTTTTCTTAGACTTCTAAGACTTTGTGGCAATTTAATTTAATGGTAACTTGATTTAAAGCACAGGTAAAGATCTGAGCAGTTTCTTGGGTGGAATCCCTCCACCAGGACTGGGATTCCTCAGGTGACGTGTGACGTGGTCACCACCCCAGCTGTTGGCACACAGAGCCTCTGTATTTTCCACCGTCCTGGTTCTTGGTTTTTCTCTTCCAACTCTTAGCTTGTGTAAGACTTTTGTTACAAGCATCTTCAAAATCTTTTGGTAAAAAAAGGGGTTATTTGTAAATAAATGTCCATCGGGGGGCATCTGGGTGACGTAGTCATTAAGCATCTGCCTTCAGCTCAGGTCATGCCAGGTTCCGGGATTGAGCCCAGCTTCGGGCTCCCTGCTCGGCGGGAAGCCTGCTTCTCCCTCTCTCACTCCCCGTGCTTGTGTTCCCTCTCTGTGTTTCTCTCTGTCAAATAAATAAATAAAATCTTTTAAATAAATAAATAAATATCCCTTGGGAGAATTTGGATCTTTCTCTCTCTATCAGGTAAATTGCATCCCCTTCTAGGTTTGGGGGAGGAGAGCAAGCTTTCTCTCTTGTCAAATCTCAGACTTAGGAGCATTTCTCATTGTAGCACTAGAGAATTATTAGGCTCCAGGGGAAGAGATGTCTTTTCCATTTCTAATTGAGCTAAAAGTATGCCTTCTGCTGATGGCCTTGTAGGCCTTGGCAGGACTCTTCATCTCTCTGATCCTCGGTCTTCTCATCTCTGAAATAAGAATAATATTGGAAAGAGAAACCCGCAAAGATTGTCAAAAACAATAAATGATAGAATGCGTGTAAATAATCAGAAGAAGGGCGCTAGAATGGCTCAGTCAGTTAAATCTCTGCATTTGGCTCAAGTCATGATCTCAGGGTCCTGGGATCGAGTCCTGCATCGGGCTCCCTGCTCTGTGGAGAGTGTGCTTCTCCCTCTCCCATTGACCCTCCTGCCCACTGTGCTCTCTCTCTCTCTGTCTCTCTCTGTCTCAAATAAATAAAATCTTTGAAAAAAAAAAATGGGCACAAGAGCAAGGGCTAGTAAGTGCCAGTTGTTAAAATTACTTTTGTTAACAGAAATTACGGTAATTTGAAAATCACGCTTTTGGATAGGAGGAGTATTTCTCTCTGAATATAGCATTGTCAATGGAAACACTTGTACTTGCTCCCTCTGTAATACATTCAACACCTGTTTACCAGACTTTGTAGTAGGCACTTTGGATGCAAAGGGGACTATGAAAACAGTCACTGACTAAATGGAACAGGCTAGAGGCACGAGAATGGGGTAAAGGTGGGACAGTGTGCCAGTTTGACTAAAAAACGGGAGCCCACTGTGGAGGGAGTCACTCTTGATCTGGGTCTTGGGAGATGAACAGGTTCCCCTAATTCTCAGGATCAGGAGGTTACTTCAGTACAGTGTTTTCAGGAAATGGCAAGTAGACAGAAGGATCGTGGCAAATCTGAACTTCTACTGTAGCCAGAAAAACAGCCAAATGTTGCTGATCTTGAATGAGTGCTGCTAGGCAGGATCCCTGAGACGGCAATCCTTCCAGGGTCCCTTCGGTGTGAGATGACCCCAGGTATCAGTTATCTGGGAGACCTCACGTGTGTGGATTACTCATGAGCCTTTACTGGTCCTTGGAGGTTTGGGAGGCTTATGAATATGGGAGTTCTGAATCTAAAAGAGCTCGTTCTCCGGTAGCAGGTGCATAATTTCAATTTTCCCCCAAGTCACCCAGGACTCTCCATCAAAGAAATGAAAACTGCTATACATTTAAGCCCAACCTGCTCTTAAAGGGCAGAAGAGGGCCAAATTTGGCATCTGGGCAGATGTTAGCTTATGTCTGAAAATCGGTTTCTAGAAAAAGAAGAAAGGCCTTTCTATCCTTTCTCCCAAGCAAGCATGAGACACAGGACTGGCCCTTTGGGCATGCTACCTGTGCAGTCCCACGGGGCCCCACGCTTGGGCTTAATGTGCTGTCGCCATCTAGGGCTTTGTATTCTCATTCCCCATCAGCCCCCCAGATTAGGGGGCCTAATAAGACACATGTTCCCTCTAGGGCTGGCAAGAAAGGAAAGGAGGCCTTCCCTATTAAGTGTAGTCTTTAGAGGTGGCAGATCCTGGTCGTTGCAAAAAGTGAGGGTTTTGTGCACCAGCGAGAGCATTAGCTGTGCAGTGGAGCTCTCGGCTGAGAAATAATAACCAGTTTTGAAATGCTTTCTAGTATAAATGCTGCACTGATGTCAGATGAAACATGAATGTAACAGGACGGTATCTTTTATTCTTTATAACCCTTAATCTGTGAACCTGGTGATGTTGTTCCCTTCCCTCCTTTTTAGCTGCAAGGTGGTTACATTGTGAACCTTTAAATCAAGAAGGCCCTGAGCAGCTTTATTACAAAGCTTGGAATGTAGCATTCGTCACTGTGTTCCACTCTTCTATGTTGGAATATTAACAGTATTGGAGTCCCATAAATTATGTATTTGTTGCTGAGTGTTGCTGCCAGCTTTGAGTGGCAAAGCATTTCCTTCTGTAGCTTATTTTGGTTTTACAAGATCACTGATGTGTATCAAGATGCCTTAACAAATGAAATGTAGTTCAAATCTGGGCTACGAGTCTGCTCGACTACATGGATTTTCCTTCTTGCCCTTGAATATCAGAATGGTGGCGCTCCCTACTTTAAGTGAAATAACAACCAAGAGAGGGGGGAAACAGCAGACCTTTTTTTTTTTTTATGACTACCTGTCAAAGATTTTGTGTTAGTCATTAATTAATAAAGGAACTAGTAAGATATTGACAACCAGTTCAAAGGAAAATTCAAAGAGCAGACATGCATAGGCAGGGGAGAAAGGAAATGAATTTGTAGGTAGATTCACAAATGGCTTCCTCATGGGGGCGGGGCCATGGAGATTCGTTCCCTCTTCACTGGAGAGATTCATTTGCAATAATACCAAGATAACATTTACAGAGCTATAAAGTAGCACAGTTAAAGGTACGGTAAGATGCAGGACCTTAGAGAATCAGATAACCCAGAAAGGTGTGCCTGATATTCCCGTCCTCCACTGAAGATAGTGGTACTTTCTTTTTGCCCATTTCATTCTTTCACAGTGTGCCTGATAGTTCTTCCCCCATTCTGTCCTGTCATCATCATAAGCCTCTGTTATTTGCTAGGAAACCAAGCCCAGAATATTCTCTGCCCTATGTCACCTATAGTATTTACAACTTGGTTGAACTCCTTGAGGTTTCCAACATTTGCCAGGTTCCTAGCCTGGTAGTTTCCTTAACACCTGTAAGGCCAGAAATCAGGTTTCTTAGGAGGGCTTTGTAGCCATTCGCTTCATAATTCAGGAGGCTAATCATGTCTGATTGAATGAGCATCGTTCTCCAATATGGCATTCTAGGTAAGGACTTCGTTGCCCAGCCATAGCCTGTGGATAGATGCTAACTGAACCTATGAAATAATTTTATCTTGACATTAAAATTAAGGGGGTTCAGTAATACTTTTTGAATTCTGGGAGACTCTCTGAAAACTGGACATCATTTTTAAAATGTTTCTGTTCAGTCCTGTAAAAGTGGAGTTTACAAGATGTAGGTTAGAGATAGGAGAAAAAGTAGGAGAAAAAGCACTCCCCCATATCCAGAAAATAGAACAGTGAAACAGTATCAACAGTATTCCAGACAAAAAGCCATAGTAAAATGTCCCTCTGCAGTTCATCCAGTCCTGTGTAATTAATCGTTGCTCTGCTTGTTCTTGGTTTAGCAGTCTGCATTCATGAAACCATCTGCATCCAGACTAAGAAGTCCAGAAAGCCGAGGAAAGCCTGACTCAATCCACTAGCACAGCTTAAAAATTACCTAAGCAATGTCAGCTCTGTAGCCTTTGCCCAAGAGTCTATTCTTTTGAAATACCAATATTTTCAAAAACCTGGTACATATAGTCCTTTTCCTTGAAACTCTCAGATTGTCCTTTCTGGCCTGTAGCTTATAGCCAAGCCCTTGGGCAAGCATCAGCATAAAACAGAAATTGTCTATAGATTATGAAGGCTTTAATGGTTAGTTTTTTTTACTGTGATGAATAGTAATCGTAATGGAGGAGAATAAAATTCTCTATTGAGATAGCCTGCATACACAACTGTCTCCTGAGAGTTTTGATCATGTTTCTCTGGAAGGGAAAGCATTATAGACAATGAGAGCTCTGATAAAGCCCCAGGTTCCTCACATAAAATATGTAACTTCGGAAATACTTACATTAAAAAAATTTTATCTAAACTGACTTGACTTAGGGAAGGCCTAGCATCTCTCCTGATCTGATAACTCTTCCCATGAAACTCTTAAAGTAGCAAAAGGGCAAACACATACGGTTATTTATAGCATCTCTCTTTTTATAAGGCAGAAGAGTACAACTTTACAATTCTCAAGGATCCCCCTAGGGAATCTTAAAGATAGTTGGAGGTGTAGAAAGTATCCTAAAAATTTTATTTTATTTTTTTAAATGATAGGGTACGGCCTAGAAAAGCAAAATCATAAGAGTTGTCCTAGATGTTCTGGGGATTTTAACCAAGTCAACATAAAGCTCTGAAAATAATGTGACACACAGAATCTTTGCTAAGGAGACAGATTTTATAGAAGGTAAAGAATATCCTTTTACATTTAGTCAAAGGCATTAATCAGTGAGGCAAGGAAGCAAGCCATCAAAACTGAGGGAACTGTGCCAAGATTTTAATGCATTTTATGGCTCTTTTTTCAGACTTTAGTATTATAAACCAAAGCAAATAAAATTCACTTTCCAAGTTTTGTCCTTCATTTTTCTCGCTCATATTCTGGAACAAATTTATACTTTACTTTAGAAGTGCCTTTCTCATCCATAGTCTCTCACAAATGTACAGTTGTTTTTTCCAAAGGCTTTATGGTGAGTGGTATCAGAACAAATACAGAAAGAGATGAGTATCTGGCTCTCTTCTCTTAAGCCAGACGTTAGAAAGACTTGCCGAAATGTTAAACAATTTGTCACCTTGGGAAATACAGTTTATTTTCATCAAGTATGTGTTATTTATATTAAAATAGAATGGATTCATCATTGCTATTTCCACATGAATCAATATTTCTTAAAATTTTTCAGTTTTGATTTCAAATACAATAAATATTGGTAAATTCTCATTTAAACCAAAGCTCTTTGGTGTCCTCAAATTAGTTTTAAGACTGTAAAGGGATCCTAAGATGAAAAAGTTGGAGAACCATTGCTTTAAGACAAAACTACTCCATTTTCTCTTTTAAAAACAAAAGCCCATACATAGTTGGATCTTGTTTTCATCATTGCCCCTGGTATACTCTCAACTACCCATTTTAATTATAATAATTAACCAGAGATAACTAACTTATATTTCATAGAGAACATTGGGAGGAGGTAGGATGTGGATAATTGAGAACTGTCACATACAAGCATTTTAGCAGACTAGCAAAGCTCATGAACACACGTGACAGAAATTTCTGCTGCAATATACACCACTTCAATATCTCCTTAAGGTGGCAAAAATGAACATGTTCATGGAAATAGCTCACCTAAGTTGATAGCCTCTCTATAACGTAAAAAAATGAGAAGCAAACATATATAAACTTAATATTACACTTTGTAATCAAAGTTTCGGTGTTCTAACATACTTAGAAACTATCTTCCCGCCGAGCAGGGAGCCCGATGTGGGACTCATCCCGGGTCTCCGGGATCATGACCTGAGCCAAAGGCAGTCGCTTAACCAACTGAGCCACCCAGGCGCCCCTATAGTAATCCATTTTAAGTTACATAAATATCTTAGGGATTATCTTAACTTGATGTGCTGTAAAACATAATTACTATTCATATGAAAAGTTTATCAGAACAATTAGTTGAGTTGAACATGAATTTACATTTTTGTATATAATAATATACAAAATTATACAATATAATTTACATTTTTGTATATAATAGCTTCTTTTACCAGTTATACTATATATATATGTATTTAGAAGAAATCAACCCAAGTAAAATAAGACATACGCTTGCTCATACTTAACACTGAGGAATCAGAGAAAGACGTAGCTATGTTTTAAAATTTACCATGCTCATCTCACTTGCCGAAGAGTTCACCTCAATTCTGTGAACTTAGATTTTTAAAATATTACCGAGTCAGTATTTTCTGTAAAAGAATTTTTAAGTGTAGTGAATTAAAAGCTTTAGGGGCTTAATTTTTTTTTCTGTTAAGTTTATGAAAATTCAGTTTATATAAGCACTTGTTTATCCCCATAAGCCAAATAGAACAAGTTCTTATAATCTAAAAAGTACCATCATCTAAAAAAAGAGAAAGAAATTTAAAAATTAGAAAAGAAAGAATACTGTAATCGAAGTTACTGATGCCCTCTGTCAATAGGCTGGCATTGCAGACATGAGAGGGAAGGGCCTTACTGAGCTGCAGTCACAAACACACGGGGATTGAACAGCTTCAGTCCCACAACTTCTGCTCCAGATCAGAGGGAAACAAGAAAGCACACAAATCACCCGTCCAGATTGCAAGGAGCTGTTCTCCTTCCCAGTGGGCACAGAATTCTTTTTTTTTTTTTTTTTTAAGATTTTATTTATTTGACAGAGAGAAACACAGCCAGAGAGGGAACACAAGCAGCGGGAGTGAGAGAGGGAGAAGCAGGCTTCCTGCCGAGCAGGGAGCCCGATGTGGGGCTCGATCCCGGTCTCCGGGACCATGACCTGAGCCGAAGGCAGTCGCTTAACCAACTGAGCCACCCAGGCGCCCCGGGCACAGAATTCTTAATTGATTTGAGTTCAAAATAGAGAAACAGTACAACAGAAACAATCAAGAAGCCCTGTTCCCTGCCCCCTCACCCAATGGAAAATAATGCCAGGAACCTTTTGTTAGTAATCACCACATTGTCAGACCTTAGAACCGGACTCTTCATGGGGGCTGCCCCCAAGAAGGAATAACTGGTCAGTCATGTATGAACTAGAGAAAAAAATAAAGCACAAAATGAGTAGAGAGGGAATGAAAACTAGAGAAAAGAGAGAGTCAGCAAAACTCAAGTCTGTTGATGCTTGGCTTCACCCTGGAAACCAAGAAATGGCACCTGGGCTTTACCCACCGTGATGCGCTCCACACCTCGGCCAACGCCATTTACCTGGCCCCGCAGGTCAGCGCAGTGGGCCTTTCGATGAATGACCTCCAGTACTCTTAAAGGATCTTTTTTTTTTTTTAAATCATGACTTTTGAAAAAACAGCATGACCACGTACCACAGACTTTCTTTAATTAATTAGGGAAGGAGCCAGTCCCATCTTACAATTAGCTCAACAATTAGCTTTTCTCCTCAAGGGTCGTAACTGACAAAGGCTCTGTCTTCATGAGGCCTCAGCATCTTAAATAAACATTTTGATTCCATCTGATTTCTTAGGTCTGTGCCCTGAGCTAAAGGGGAGCATGGGCACTGATGGACTTTGCCGGGCTTCCTGCCTCTGGGGCTTTGGCCTTGCTCTCCAGACCTGTCACTAATCCTGGCTTTCTTTTGCAGTGACAAAGTCCAGGCCCTCTCCTACGCACAGCACACGCGGCAGCTCATCTCCTGCGGTGGCGATGGTGGGATCGTGGTCTGGAACATGGATGTGGAGAGGCAGGAGGTGGGTGTCAGGTCAGGCCACAGGGCCACTCCGTGGCTGCTGGGCTAGACTCTGTGGTTCAAGCTGGGCTGACGAATGCCTCAGCCCGCCCTCCTGCTCATTTCTCACTTCTCTTATGATTCAACCTTGAAATAAGACCTATTCATGTCAGAGAATAAAAGTCTAGTCAACAAGGAAATTCCTTTTTTCTTTTTTACTCCTCCCAAATTGTTGTGTAACATTCATGTAATAGTGATTTTATGAGAATTTTGACCAAGGCGAAGCAGTTTAGACTTTGAATCTGTTGTTCCATTCATAACCAAAATTCAGGTGAGAAACAGGGAGCCATCTGTTTTCAGACAATTACCCCTTCAAGGCCCTAGGAACATGGAAGACTCATGTGTTTTATGTTAGCCAGGAATGGTGGGTAATGTCTGAGAAACAGTATTTGATGAAGAGTCCTTAGCTTGATATTAATAGAAATATCAGAAATAACTGTTTTTGTGTTTATGAGTCATGCTTCAAACAGTTCTCCAGATGCAAATATACACGCTGTCATTTAAGAATATGTTTAAGTTTTCTCCTGCATTCTGTTTTGATGAGTTTTCTTCTTTCATCTTTGAGCATCCTATCAATGGACATTTTACTAAATAGCCCCTTGACAAGGACTTTGAAGTTAGGCATATACTCGTTTCCCTAGAATTATGCTGGGGAAACTCTCCCTTTGACAGTGTATATTCATCTGATGTATTTCCTCACAGGATGCAAGAATCAGAAAAGCAGCGTTTTAAAAAGACAAAAGCAATTTCCCAACTTCTTTCCGTGCCCTCACCCCAATCTCATTTCAAGAGAGTAGTTGCTATTATCCACCATGTAATGCCTTTCAAATGCCAGTAATTAAATGCTTAAGAAGATTAAAGCCTGACTTGCTCAAACCATAAATCCGTGGGAGTTCTATTAGTAACTAATTAAAATGATCATTACTGTTAGGAAGTGGAGAATTGTGGAATATTGCTTTTGCAAGTACCATGAGACCCCTTTGGTATAAAGGCAGGGAAATAGGTATAAAGGGTGCTGGCCAGGCCAGCTAGGGTGCCCGTGAGCCTGCAGATCCTTCACCATAGCCTGCTTGGGTGAGGGACAGTCACAGCTTGTCTGTCCCCGCTTCTTCCCAGGCCTAACTGACCAAACCAGGAGAGGGGGAACCGCCAGACTCTCTTCCCCAGGTGCACAGAGACTGCAGCCTTGATGGACAGAGGCCCAAAGGAGAATAATGATACTTTCCAGAGAGGTCCCCAGTTGGTTGATGGGCAGTGCTTTGAGTCATCTTACTTAAATTATGCCCTTTGACCAGATGTAGGGGCACTTGCAACTTGAAGACAGTCTTAAATCTTCTTCAGAGCCCAAATGAATAGAGAGGGTCCCAGCTTGCTTTTTTTTTTTTTTTTTTTACAAATGTCGTATTTTAGAAACCGAAAATCCACTGAGATGTATCTGGGGGGCTTTTGGGTCATGGCCAGAGCTGTGCAGTGCTTATCTCAAGAGGCCAGAGACCTGTAAGGAAGCAGCCCCAGCCCTGATAGACTTTCTGGAAGAAAAGTAAATGGGAGAAGACTTCAGAGAACTATTACACGGTGTAAACGATGTGATTCCAGTTGCTGGAGGATAGAACATTAAGGCGGGGCATTTAGGAAGAGGTGTTACTGTTGTTGGCTAGCGTTCTCTGTTGAGACCGTCAACGGAAGGACATAGCGCTGCAAGATCCTAGGGCCTGGCCGTGCTCTGAGGGGGACAGGAAACACCATGAGGAAAGACAAGGTGAGCGAGAGAATGTGCTGGTGGCCGTGAGCAAGTAGAAGCAGGGCTGGTGGCGTGGCCACAGGGTGGCATGGGGGAGGGGCGCAGGGGCAGATGGAAGACAGTGTGGCTGAGCACGTAGCTTGTAGGCTTAACCTGTGTTTATGTGTTTGCATTGTTGATGATATCTGTTTTTCCAAAAATTATATCCTTTTTTAGAAGTGCGGACAAACGTGTCCTTTGTAGAAAAGTTACAGAGTGCTCCTTAACCAATAGAAAACATGTCAGTTACTCATAACAATACCGCCTCCCCCACGAATTGCCAGTAACGTCTTTCCTTACAGTTTTCTCCATCAAAACACATGTGCAGGGTTTGGTTTTAGGGGTTTTCTGGGGATAAAAAAGTAGACTCATACTACACATGCTGAATTTTTCCCCCTTTTTCCTATTCCTTACTCCCATTTCCCTCTTCAAAGATACCCACTACCGTGCATTTGATAGGTGTCCTCAATCTGCATGTTTCCTTATAAAAGATATAGTAGTGTGTGTGACAATTTTTTGTCAATCCTCCTTATTTTCCTGCATTGGGTTTTTGAAAAATCACAACATAGAAGAAGTCTTTGAAGGATAAATTTTTTTTTTCCTGAAAACTCTGTATTATTTTGTTAAACCAGTCTTTAAACTGATTAGAGCTTGAAAATTACAAAGCAAATCAAGGCTTACTTCTTAAGAACTCTTTTGTCTTAATAAAATAAATAGACCAAGAATTGGAGCTCTTCAAATGTCTCCTTTCTACTTTTCTTTTTTGAGACAGTGTGCAACTTTAGGTTCATTTCTGCTTGTAGGTAAGAGAATAGGTTAAATTCCCAAGTCTGTTCTCTAACAGGGCTTCTTCAGAAAAGGATTACATCAACAGAAGGAAAGCTACAAGAAACATTCTTATAGAGAGAGGTCACAGGCCACTGTTTGCCACATTTCTCAAACTTGTTTGATCTCAGCCTTCTTTTGTAGTAAGCATCCTGTGAGTCAAATTGGAGTTCTCTGGAACTCACTTTTGAGAAACCCTGGGGTTGGATTTCTTTTTCCAGGTTCCTTGGGTTCAGTCATACGTGGAAAGAGATCTGTCCCCTGCCAAATGAGCAATGTACAGAGTTGAATGTGGAACTCTAGAAACAGATGCTGAGTCACTGTATGCATAATCTTAGATTCACTAAAGAATATCTTTAGGCCTAACACGTCTTTTAAACCCATTCGATATTGTTTCGAGCACTCATAACGGAGTAGGGAAATGGTGAACAAAGGCAGAAGAGTATGTGGTCCATGAGGCAAGGAGCGGCGTTCTCCAAGCCTGCAGGACCCTGCCATGAGCGGATGGTGGGCAGACAGCTTCCCCAGGTACCCACTGTTGTATCCTCCCATGCAGGGAGCTGTGTACCTGGGAATGTGCCATTATATATATATATATTGCCGTATATAATCAGCGCAACTCTAATTGCATGCAACATGAGAATATGAGATAAAGTCAGCATGGCCGTCAGAACCCTGTGCGAGCGACCCGGCTCCAGCCGCACCTGACTATTCCTGAACTCCCCCTCCTGGCACTCTGCCCCTCCTCCTTAGGCCTTTGTACTTCCACTTACTTAAAGAATTGATGTTAATAATACTGTCTTGTTCGTCTTCCCTCATAAGTTATGAGCCCCACAAGGACAGGAGAGATTCTTTTGTCACCACTATATCCCCAGGGCTCAAGATAGAGTAGGCATTCAGTAAATGTTTTTTAAATGACTGAGAAATCACACCTGTTTCTTATAAGCACATCTTGATTCTGTAACTTCCATCACTGTTAATGGCTCCATTGTCCTCCCTGATTCCCAACATGACGTGTCGTGTGTTTTATTTCACAAGACCCCTGAATGGTTGGACAGCGATTCCTGCCAGAAGTGTGATCAGCCTTTCTTCTGGAACTTCAAGCAGATGTGGGACAGTAAGAAGATCGGCCTAAGACAGGTGGGTGATACGAATTCCCTCATCAAAATGGAATAGAGTGAGAACAGCTTCACCTGTGAGCTTGGGACTAGCACCCCCAGCAGGGGTTTGCAGGGGGTGGGGGGAGGCAGGTATACCCTGGAGCCAGTCTGAGACTGCATGTTAATTGATTCCCTTATCTATTGCAGCTCATTCCTACTCGGTTTCTGTAGTGACTTGTTCCAAGTGGTTAAGGGATTTTTTTTTTTTAGAATTCTAGTGGCATCTACAGAAATACACCTTAAAATTAGAAGGATCATGCTTAGCTCATAGTGGGACCAAACCGTGAAATGGTAGAAGAGGTATTTATTTCTTCTTAATAATTTCTCTCCTGCCATCTTAAGTTTTAGTTGTTTAATGCTACTCGTAATAATACAGCTTTTTCAGTCGGATTCATGCTTGGGTTTGGTCCTCCCCAACGAAATCAGTGTTGGTCACCCAGTTTGGGCACAGCCAAAGTGTAGGCAGTACCTTGACCTGGGTTGTGTTCACGCTCTCCTTCATCCAGCAGCATAGTCTCGGGAGATAGCACGCCCTCAGTACTCAGTTCTGAGCTAACTGGGCCACCCGGTGGTCCTCTGGAGTTCATACTGACCGGGGCGGGGAGGGACCTAGGATGGAGGGGGAGCTAGGGTAGGAAGGTGGGGGTAGGGGGTGGGTGTGGCAATACAAACAGATCTGTTTCCAACAGTTCTCCATTTGAATTAAGAGCCCAAAAAGAGAACACAGCTGGTGTGTTCCTTCCGTTTCCTCGGCACTCTTGTTCAGCATCCTTACCCGAACACTGTTGGCCAAGCCAGACCGATGTGGCGGGGCCGAGTTGCGGGCACCCCAGTGAGCCTGTGTTCTCTCT
Source organism: Spilogale gracilis (assembly GCA_004023965.1). NCBI lineage: Eukaryota > Metazoa > Chordata > Mammalia > Carnivora > Mephitidae > Spilogale > Spilogale gracilis. The sequence goes on along the minus strand of PITA01000443.1, from coordinate 20,841 downwards.
CCCTCCAGCACCACTGCCGCAAGTGTGGGAAGGCCGTCTGCGGCAAGTGCAGCTCCAAGCGCTCCTCCATCCCTCTGATGGGCTTCGAGTTTGAAGTGAGGGTCTGTGACAGCTGCCACGAGGCCATCACCGACGAAGAGTGAGTTCCAGCAGTTCGCAGACTTAGCAGGGTTAGGGGGAGAAGGTGATCGGCACCACAGCCATGACCATGAGTGCCCCAGTTCCTGCTGGTTTCACATCCAGACCGTGGCCAGTAGGCAGAGCCCTCTTTTCTGCCAAGAGACCCGTATTCTCTCTTGAGATAGGAAAAGAGAGTCTGCACCAAGAGTTCACGTCTTCTGTGCTCTTCCCCAGCCCAGGGGCAGGTGCCCTGCCAACAGATGTTCTTCCAGCCAGTCCTGCTATCCGTTTATTTCCTTGAGGGTTGCTCCGGAGTGGAGGAGTCCAGGCTTTACTTTCTAGCCCAAGCTGGTATTTTTACAGGAGCTGGATCTGCCCATGGTCCCTAGAGGCTGCATTGTCTCAGGAAGAGCTAAGCCACTTTACCTAGAAGCCAGAACTACCAGTTGTCCAGCGATTCAGTCTTGCTTGATGGTCTTGCCTGATAACCTAAGACCTTAGATTACTGCACGTCAGTGTGGTTTTTGGAGGGGGGGGATTGTGGGTGGAGGGGCACATCTATGTTATCTCTTCAATGCCACTCATTGCAGCCTGCCCCAGAGGTAAGCAGAATGCTCTGCAACAGTTCCCCCTTTTAGTGAATGACAGACAGCAGGATCTCCTAGGAAGCGTGTCTGCCGGATTCTCCCCCACCTACTCCCCTACCTTGAATATAGTAGAGTCACTTTAAGTACTAGATGGGTGTCTTGAAACAGCATGTAAATAGAAACATATTTCAAATACACCAGAGGAAGTCAGCATTTAAAGGAAAGTCATGGCAATTAATACACCAAAGCATTCTCTTACAAAAAACCCTAATGTGTGTGTGTTTTTTTCATTCTTTTTTATCCATATCAAATATAGATTGATGCCCTTGCATCCATAAACATTTATGTTCGTTGATTATTTTCCACTCATTGTGTATGATGAAATTAATGAGAGAGTTCTTTTCAGTAAAGTAGAGAGCTGCAGGAGACTTTAGAGATGTTCTAAATTAATTATTCATCTTATAGAAAAAGACACAGTCCCAGAGAGCCTAAGCAACTGTGCATTAAACCTAAATCTTGAATTCTAAATATTTTAAAGTGATCATCTTAGGATACTAGAGGTGTGTTCTGCAGGCCTAGCTACAAGTAAAATTGTCTACAGAGAGCCCACTGCTGAGGAGTGAGCACCCTTGAAGCCTGATGACAGACCAGCTATCTCCTTCCCCATGTTCCTATCCCCCTTCCCATGTCACTGTTTCTTCTGCCTTTTCTGCATTGCCTTTAGATCACCCTAGACCACCGAGGCAGTAGACAGGCTTCTTACTAAGACAATGCATAGACTAAAAAATACAAAAACAAATAACAATATTTATAGATTGTTTTACTTGTTCCAGTTTTAGAATACCGTGGAAAAACTAAACCTGCCGTTACACCAGGAAAACGGGGAGAAAAATAGGTAGCCCTTCAGTTAGAATAGTAGTAGCCTCTTGGGCTTTGTGATAGGTGTGCTGCTTTTTTTTTTTAATAGGCACAGGTAGACTTTATATCAGCCAGGTACTTCTGAGATCAGATGTAGCAAAAGCACTGAGGTGTTTGTTTTAAGATTCGTCAAAGGCTCCATCCAGTTCGTGCTCTCCATACCCACCACCAGGCACGCCCACCCCCCCATCTCCCTCCCTTCTCGGTGAGGGGCATAAACAATGAATCTTGGAACACTGAAAAAATAAAATAAAAATAAAAAATATTTTAATACAAAAAATAAAATATTATTTTAAAAAAGAACATTAAAAAAAAGATTTGTCAAAGGTGTAGATAGAGATTTTCATAGGCTCTATCAGAGGAACAAGTAATCCTTAAGGCCTTGGGAAATGTCACATCTTATTCCCGTTTTGGAGAAGATGAGACTCCTTTCCCATTTTAAAAAGGTGCTTGGGTGGAGTGCCTAGGTGGCTCAGTCAGTTAAGCTTCTGCCTTCAGCTCAGGTCATGATCCCAGGGTTCAGGGATCAAGTCCCACATCAGGCTCCCTGCTCTGAGAGAGATTCTGTCTCCCTCCCCTTCTGCCCCTCTTTTTAAAAAAATCATTAACAGGTTCCCAGGGAATAAAGGTAGATATGAGGAGCAGTTCTAAGGTGAAGCACTTGTCTTAGTCATTGGGCAGCACATTAGAGCTTCATGATACCTGAGCTCTCTTTCCTTCATTCATGTGTCACCACTGTTCACTCTTGGAAACTTGCTCTGCTCCTTGCAGACGTGCACCCACGGCGACCTTCCATGACAGCAAACATAACATCGTGCATGTGCATTTTGATGCCACCAGAGGATGGTTACTGACTTCTGGAACTGACAAGGTTATTAAGGTAGGGCGCCATATTCTTTTGGAAGCTTTCGGTCTTTGACCCTGTGTCAATATACAGGAGGCCCAGGACTGGGTGAGGTCCACTCACAAGGTTACTCCCAGCAGTGAGCATTTTTGAGAACCCACCGTGTGCAAGGCCCCATACCAGGGTCCTGGCCTCACACACCAAGATCAGACACGGCTCTTGGCTGCAGGGAACACGTCATCTACTGGGAACGTGCTCTGTCTTTTTGATGGTTACTAATAGGTCACATGTTCAGCAGCCAAAAGTATGATACCGGCAAGAATTACCTTAAGAGCTCAGTAGAGGGAGATGGGGCTGCTGGAGATGGCTCCAGGAAGGAAGTGGGGTTTGAGCTGAGCCTTGAGTGAAAGGAAGGACTTGAATAAGCCAACAAGTAATAAACAAGATCTCTTCCCCATGAGATCAATTAATCCAGAAGCATTCCTCCAGGGCCTGTTTGAGGACTGTGCTGGATGGATGTGGTGCACCAGCAGAGGCCCTGGACAGGAGGGCCACAGCTGCACCATGGGCTCACCCCGCACACTGAGCGCTGCCACCTCGGCCCGCTCTGGTCCCTCTTGGAGGGAGCAGCAGGATGTGGTGGCTAAAGTAACCCCTTTCAAAGCCACTAGGTCTCTGTGACTTTGGGCAAGTTTAAAATAAACTCTGGGAGCCTCAGTTCCTTGATTTTTGAAAATAGGACATCTTGGAAGACTGGATGAGAGAAGATCCAGAAGGGACACAGCACGTTCCTGGGGCCCACTGGGGGCCTGATAGATGTTCATCCCCTTGCTCCAGAAGGGAATCTGATCTGTCAGATTCCTCACTTGCCGGATGAAAATTCCCCACGGCAGTGGTTTTGATGTCTTTGTTAAACATTTTCATGCCAAAATACCGTTTTATAGATTTAGAAATCTTGTTAGTATAGTACTTAGTTGCTTGGCTAATTAAAGTTCACTTGTATTCAAGCATAAGACCTGATGATCCTCAACACAATGGAATTTCAGTTCATCCTATATTTTCTGTTCCTTCCCACAGTTATGGGATATGACCCCAGTCGTGTCTTGATGACACTCCAGGTGTCAGAAAGATAGTATTTGCTCAAGAAACAGATGTTGGAATCCACGTCATTACTGAAGCTGTCAGCAGACACGTGAGAGTCCGAGAGAGACTCACGAGCCGGGCTGAGTTGACATGGGACCTAGTGAGTGGACACTGGCGAGGGGACTCTATCAACCTGTTCATACAATAGAAAAGAAGATATTTTTTTAACAAATGGTTTACACACTCTGGCTGTGCTACATTGTTTTGAGCATACTGAAAACTCTGTGTGAGGTCTTTAATTTGTATATGTTTCTCACTTCCTTTTCGTTGTTGCTTCGCATGTTGGAGAGATGAGGGAGGCGTCTGTTTGGGGTATTTTTGTTGTTATAAAGTCGTTTCCATGTTTCCTTCACTTGGGCACGTGTTCTGTGGTCGGCATCCTTTTCCTCTCTCTCCATCACCTCCCCTCCACTTCATGTTCGCCTGTGTATGTGTTTCTCTTTGCACTCTTTATTCTCCGTGTTTCTGCTTCCGCAGACCTCCTCTTCGACTAAGAGAATCACCTGAAGAATAATCCATTTGGAATGTTTAACTCATTCCTGCCCGGTCCAAGTAGACGCGACCTTGTGCTTCTGCTTCCGGTTTCTGTCTTTGCTGGGAGTAGGCTGCTCCCGACCACTGTCCTCAGAGAAGCAGACGATCGTAGCTCCAAGCTCCGACCCGCAGTGCCTAGATCATTTCTTCTTCCGTTGGAGTCTTCTGAGCCTTTTATGTTTTCATGAGATTTCATGTAGCTCTTTCTCATGGTATTCAAAACAAACCCCCCAAAACAAAAAACCCAAACCCCATGTCCTTCAGAAAACAGCGTCTTTAACACATTTGTCCACATGACATCACCTCTGAATTCGAATGTGCTCCTTCCTGCGAGATTGTACCCTGCTCAACACCTCACCATCTGTATTTTCTTCCCCTTGAAAAGCTAGATATTTAAAGATTGTTATCTTCCTGTATTTTAGCAGAACACTTTGCACACCTCCATACTAAAACTGTGTGATCTGAGACATAAAAGGTACCAAGTCCTACAGCTCATACTGTGTTCCAGTTGGGAATGATAAAAAGAAAGAGAAGAAAAAAGAGGGCTTTAGAAAATGAACCCAAAGAATTCTGATTTTAAAGGAATCCAGTCAGACTTGATAAAGTGAAATATTCTTGTGCATAGTGACTCAGCTCGGGATGTTGAAGTCCTTTCTAGAAATCTTACTTTCACCTGTTTGCAGCAGGCATATGCCATGAGCCTGCCCCGTTATGTGCACTTTACACGTCCCACCTCATTCACCCTCACCTCTCAGGGGCGTCAGGGGACCCCCGAGTCTCTTGAGGATCACCAGGTTCAATTAAGCCTTGCAAAGAAACAGGCCAATTACTTGCCCTTCACTGTGTAAGCTGTCCCCGTTATCTTGTTCACTTGTGATTTGACAGGTTTTTTATCGTGGTGTTTGAATGCTCCCAGTTTCTCTCTCTCCCCCCCCCCCACCCCACGATTATTAATTACCGGGAAAAGTCCTGCCCGCCATACTCTTGTCCTCTGAAGACCCCTGACCCGTGTGCTCCCGGGGCTGGGGCTTCCTCGAGGCGGCTCTGTTGCTGCAGCCCGAGGAAGCAGGACAGTGGCTGTTTTCCGTGCAGCCCTGGTGCGGGGCAGCCTGTGTGTCATCTGAGCCATCAGACCAGCTCAGGTAACCACACTCTAAGGTTAGACACACGCGCGTACTACACATGCACGGAAGCCATTACCGCTTGTCACTTCACTGTCCCTTCAGCATTACCCTGCTTGCCATAAGTCAGAGCTCTTAGAACTAAGCTGAGTCTTGTCTGCATGATTGTGAGAGAGCTTTAAAAAGGGAATGAAATTTAAAATATTCAAATATCTATTTTGTAGTTTACTATTGGAACTTGGAGCCACGTACCAAGTTGTACGTAATAGAGAACCATGTGTGGGAAACGAGTAATAGAAATGAATCGCTCCATTTTCCCTTCCCTAAGTTCAGAGCGTGGCCCGTGTGCAGAGAGGGGACCATGTCGGGGAGGCAGCGGAGCGGTGCCCAGCGAGCCTGAGCTGGATCAGACTTAGGTCTGGAGGCGCTCACACACCCCACTGGGGCCTCTCATTGCCCCTGCCGGGTCACGCGTGTCCACGGCGGTTGCTGTGGGCTGGGACCCTGCCCTTCACTATAGCCGCGTCCCTCCCTGTCCGCCTCGGCCCCGCAGAGCCACTCCGAAGTTGAAACCACTTGACACCTCACTGGTGCTGAGAGTCACAATCAGAAACCACGGAGGTACCGTAGCGTCCCTGCGCTGCCCTTTTCTCTCTCCTTACCTGTGTGGGTGCTTGACTCTGAGAAGTACTTAGCCAGCCAACAGTGCGTGTGTTTCTGATACCGTGCATTCTTGAGTTTTACAAAGAACATCGCCACTGTTTTTTGTAACTCGAGGAGAGAGATGCTGGTGTCGCATGTCTTCCCGGCATTTTATGGAGTGGAGGCTTCACTCATTAGGAGTGAAAGCTGGCCCCAGCACTTGGCCTTTCTCCTGGCTGGCTTCATGGTCGTAGTTCTTGTTCTGCCTTCTTGCAGTTGCACTTTACATGTATTTTTGCTCTGTTACTTCAGCAGCTCTGGCGAGTATTGCCTAACATGGCCATGTCGGGAGAGTGGCAGGGCTGCCCAGCTCATGCACAGACTAGGATAGAGCCGATCACAGGCTCCCTGTTTCTCCAAAGAAATGATGTTACTGGAACCTTTCACGGCCTGCGTTTGTGTCCGCCATAGCGAAGGTGGTTTTAAATTAAGTACTTGGAATTGCATGTCTTTTGATATGAGGTCAATCAATGATAATATTTCTCATTTGGTGGTTTCAATTATTCGAGGAATCACAGAATCACAAAACAGGAAGGGATCTTCAGAGATCTGGAATGTTCCAAGCAGAAAACTTTTGGTCATCCCAGGCAGTCGGATATAGCTGACTTGTCAAGAGGAGAATCTAAAAGTTTTAAAGAATTTTCCAGGAATACTTGCTTTTGGACATTAACCATTAATGGCATGGCTAGGAGGAGTGACCTCTAGGCAGCTCTCAGGAATCAGGCCTGATCCTCGTATAGGCGAACCTGACACTTCTTTTAGCCCTCGTCCTATTTCTGAGGGAGTGGGTACTACGCAATGATGTAATTCTTGCGAGTCTTCATCAGCATAAACTCCTTCCCTACATTCTTCCTCATGGACCCACCCCACCCACACCCCCCAGCAACAAAATCCAGGTGGCAATCTGAGGGCATTGAAATTTCATCTTCCCCTGTTTGTCTGAAGGCTGGCCTGGAGTGAGTCTCTGAGTCTACAGCTTTTGCCTTTCTTAGGGAACATTACCTTTTCAGGCTTTGAGATCTGTTTTTAAAAAGCATAATTTATTTTTGCTTAACATTAATCTTTAAAGCCTCGACATTGACTTTAAAGGGATTGCTGCAAACTATGTACCAAAGTTACTGGACATAGTCATTAAGTGAGATTCCTTTGATTTTGCTTTTTCATAGTTTAATTGTATATAAGTGATACCATTCACTAAGATATGTATTTTAAAGTAAAAGAAAGCACTTTGCCAAGACAGTCTTTTTCTTTCTTTTAAAATAACAGTAAATTTTAACTGACAGTGGATATCTATTAGGTTGATTAGGAAACACAGAAATTGAGTCCATTTGAAACACGGAGTTCACGGAGTTCTGTGGACGATCCTCTAGAGTGCAGCCCACTTCAGCCATTTGTGGACCATCTGCCACAAGCCAGGCCCTGAAGTAGGCCGTGGAGGGCCAGGGCCCATTCCCTGTCCTGGGCAGAGGTCACTCGGTGGAGTGCATGGGTCATGTCAGTCCCATGGGGTCCATTCAGAGATAGAAATGTGCGCGGGGCCCACCCCAGGAGTTGTGCACAGGGTGCCCGTCCCCCAGCAGAGAGGACTTGTGAGCCGAGGGTTAAAGGTGCAGTTAGAGTGAATCTGGCAGGGAGGTGACTTGCAGGCCCCCCAGACAGAGGCAAAGTCCTGAGGGCTGGCCTCAGCCTGGTACGCAGAGGTCACAGGGGGTTTGGAGTTGCCACAGGGCATCGGGTGCTCGGCTGCAGTCCTGGGACCTGAGCTCTTGTCACTATGGTAGGGGAGAGGGGTGTTGCGCGAGGTTCCCCATGACCTTAGAGGGAGGCAGCACACAGGAGGCACCATGAGGGGTTCACTCCGAGTCTGAGAGTTGGGTTTTCCTGCAGCTGACCGAGGCCTAGTATGTAAGTTTTTTTTTGTTGTTTTCCTTTTGAAAAACCTGGGATGGTTAGCTTAAGATGACGCATGACGACTAATTTTTGAATTTTCTGGCACGGCCCCGCCCAGAGGCCATGAGGTGGAGCTGGAGGCCACCACGTGCGTGGCCTTGGCCTGGTAGAGCCGACATGCTAAATTCCCTTATGACACAGGTGGGCCAGGCTCAGCTGCTCGCCTTTGCAAAAGGAAAGACCTTGACGGGTGGTAGGAGACTGTCCGGGACAACTGCAACATCACGAGAATCCACAGAGCCAAGCCCGTAGGTGCCTAAGCAGGCGGCCGCCCTCCATTCCTCCGCTGGCCTGAAATCGTTGTTGCAGGTCACGGCTCTTCTCTGGACGGTGTTGCAAACGTGTTAAGTCCTCATTGTAGCGCCTCTCGCCATGGGGAAGGAAACACTGTTCTCAAGTCAGAGGCCGTGAGAAAGGCTCAGACAGCTGAGACAGGCTGAGACCTGGCTCTGCCCAGCAGGGACGTACCTCCCAGCATCCCCCCATGAGGCTTAGCACTTTCTGGTTCTTGCCATTCCTTCCATTTGCCTTTTTCTGTCACCGCCCAACTGTCCTATGTCCGTAACTTGATAATTCAGGAATATCCGTGCTCGTTTTTCAATTTCAACTAAACTTCACAAGCAAGAATTACATACACACCAGCCCTCGGGGGTTTTAGTTTGTAATTTTGCCTTTAAACAGATCCTTTCCACTGAGAAGCCCGTTTAGACCTAACGCACAAAAACAGTCTCTAAGAATAGTCTGTCCAAAAGTGGAGTGGGATTCCTCCTTTGTGTTGCACAGGCCAGGGAATGTCTGAACAGTCGATAGCCCCTTGTCAGAGACTGGGAGGGCGGCTAAAGCCTGGAGGAGGGACTGAATTGGATGTTCGTTCTTGAAACCCCTTCCAGCTCTGCGATCCTGTGATTCCAGGAATGTTTACTGTCGGACTAGTGGCTGAGTTTACCCCGCCAGGCATGAGTATAGTATCGGGAGGCCTTTGTGTTCTCTCACATCAAGGAAATTGCTTTCTGCATTTTTCCATCTAGAGATCTGGAAAAGATGGTGAAGGTGGAAATTGGTCATGGTACCATGTCACTAAAAAATAAGATACCTCAAAATGTTCACCTTTGTGACTCAAAAACGGTAGCAGCTTTCTTGGGAGAGAAAGTGACAGGGAACCGCAGGTTGATTTAAAGGTTAGATGGAGAATCTGACTGTGATGTTTTTTTCCTCCTGGTTCTCTGGGAATCAGAAGAGGGTACACTGTAATACAAAAAGGGAAAACGGTTCGCAAAACGTATTTCATTTACATGCACCTTTTTTCCCTCCCCTTTGAATAGATGGCAGCCTTAGGTCAGTATCATCCCATATGAAGTACAAACCAAATACTGGGGTCACTGGGAACCGTGGTACTCTTCATACAGTTGTGTTAGACGCTATTTGCCTTGCTTCTTAAATGACTTTTTTTTATGTACTGTCATTTCGCAAAAGAAAATCTTTATATGATAAGTACAAAAACTGTTATTAACTGGACAACGGGGAAGGTGCTAGCCCTCTGTTCGTGCCTGCCTACCTGCCCTGACCCGGGCAACGGACTCGTCCATGCTGCACGCTGTCCATCCAGGGCCCGCATAGAGCCTGGCTGCAGCAGGCATGTTACTTCACGGATATCTTTTTCTTTCTTTTTGAAATGAGATTCCCCAAGGGGTCAGGTTGAGGATGTCATGAGCCCAAAGCCGGAACAGCTTTCTGAAATGCAGTTCTAGCAGAACCCTTCGGGTCTCGCCAGTCGGCCACTGGAGACATTGACATTGACTTCCTGACCAAGCAGGTGCACCGAGCAAGAACTTCTTACAGTGTCAAGATGCCTGCATCCGGTTCTACGTTCCGATGCTGCTGGATGTTGTGAATGTTTTTAAACTCTGCTCACTTTCTCACTGTGTTCCCTCCAACTGAAACATGCCTGTGGCCATTACCAACTTAAAAGACTCTCGATGCAAAATTGCCTCCACGGTTTAAAATAAATCTCTGTGGAAACCTTCCTGCAGCTCTGGTCCCATCATTGTTGTCATCAAGCTTATACACATACACCCCAACAGTCCTGCTTTGGCGTTCCCCGGGCGAGGGAAAGTAAGTCTCCGGGCCGCTCCTGCACCTGACAGCCTAGACCCCAGGGCGAGCCGCAGCCTGGTGGGTCCCCATTTGCCCCAGACTGTCGAATCCTACTTATTTTCTTGATCTTGCACAGAAGTCTGCTCTAACTGTAGTTAATAAACTTTCCAAGTGAGGAGAAAGGACTTTAGGGCAAATGCAGCTAGGAAAAGCCCCTCTAAAAAACTTAGGAAGCTATTTCATGGATAGGCAAACAGGTGAGAAGAAAACAATTGTTTGCATGGCACTGAACAGCCAAGTGAGTGGGGGAGCTGGGGTCCCCTTCAAACCCTTGGCCCCTGGGACTAGTGGCCTCCCTACCTCCCAGCCCCTTTGTGCCGACACAGCCCACCCACACCCCACACTCTAGAGGCCCCACTTAATTCGGTAAGGGAGGGATACAGTCCTATGGAGCCAGAAGTCACTGTCCTTCCCGGGCAGACGCACCCAGAAAAACCCCTTCCTTGGGACTCCTTGGCTGACAGCCTGGATACAAGCCGCCCACCTGGGTTCTTTTCCGCCATGGATGATGAGTGAGGGCTGTTTAGCTCTGAACCCCAGGAATGGAGGTAGATATTACTAAGTGCGTTTGTTGATTTTGCTACAACTTCATCTGCAGTCATTAGGAGGTAAAATGGTATAATTTAGAGGACTTCTTCAAACTAGCACTAGAATGCCAGGTGCATTATTGAAGCCCCTCCTAATCTTAAGCCGATGTAACGTGTTTGTGTAAATATGCACTAGGCCTGGGGACACACAGCAACGGCAGCAGGAGGCCCTGTCCTGGAGTATAGGTGCATGGCCCGTTCGCACATCTCCCTCCTCCCACCCTGCTCCCTCAAACCAACAGTGTGGGGTGATCTTGAATCCAGATATTTTAAGAAAACCACATTCTCAAATAAAGGAGAGAATCCTATAGGAAGAGAAGGAAAAAAAAACAAAAACAACCCACCATAGAAGACAAAGGTTGGCTTGCTCCTGGCCCTGGTCATATTTATTTTAAAATAAAAGCTCCCTGTCCACCCAAGTTCCTCGTAGCTGCAGTGGCATCTTCAGGAGGAAGTAGGAGTGGTGTGGGCTCACTGGGCCTGGCCTGGCTTACTTAAACCTCTGAGCCAGCTCTTCTGGGATTTCTGTTAACGTCTCCTCTTCAGCCGGTGAGGACGGTGATCTAGCAAGAGGCAAGTATGTGGAATCAGTTTCTGACCTACCAGTGAGGGGTGCGCGCAGCTGTGAGAAGGGCAGCTCCCCGACTGGCCTCTGCCTGCGGCTTTGAGTGCCCCGGGTTGGTCAGGTCCCCGACACCCTCCAGGGGCCCCTGCGGGCATCAGGTGCCGTCCCTGCCCTTCTGCCCACATGGATGAGGCTCCTACAGGAGGGAGACCAAGCAGGGGAGAGCAAGGAGTCAGGTGGAGTGTGACTGACTCAGCCACGATGCAGGGCCTAAGGGAGTCTCCACACTGGGCTGTGGCAGGAGCGAGGAGGAGGGGACGTCTTGGGGAACTGGCAGGTGGTAGCCGGGGAGAGAGGCAACCGTCACCACCACCGGGTCACCAGAGCCTCCTAACAGCTCAAGAAAGGGTAGTTCTCCATAATGGACCAAGATCCAGAGATTAGACCCTGGCTTCCACCCGAGGGCGAGTGTTGGCTGGTGCCCTCTCCTCCCAGAGCTTGTCCTGGGACTCTGCCCAGCTAGAGAAGAAAACCTTATAGATAACGGCCACCAGAAATAGAAGAGCAGAGTCATGGCTAACTCACTTCGCCGAGCTGCTTTGGACAGATCCCGTTCCCTGGGGGTGACTCAGCTTCCCAGATGACCTTTCACCTCCCAGGGAGGATCCCCTTTACCCAGGGCCTGCGGGGTCTGGCCTCACCCAGGACTCAGAGGACAGGGATCATAGCCTGAGGACCCCTGTTCTCTAGGGACCCACTGACTTCAGAAAGATGGGGGGAAAACTGGGGATGTAAAATCAGGTAAGGCACGTCACAAAACCCACCCTGACAGGGAAAGGCCGCGTCTCCCCAGCAAAGTCTGGCCACGGTCCCACCCTGTCCATCTCCAGAGGCCCCCAGCCCAAGTTAGAGAGAGAGGGCTCACGGACAGGAAGTTCCCTTGAGAGAGTCTGCTGAGGCGTGTGGGGTGGCGGGGGCGAGGCCCGCCACAGCACGGAGTCCGCTCCCTGTGCCCCAGAGCACACCTTGAACCTGGTGTGGAACCCCAACTGACAGCCTCCCAGCCATGAGAAGACACAGCATTCCCAACTGAAGAGATTGTATGTGCTTTGCTTTTTTTACTACCAATACCACTAATAAATAATACAAAGGAATGTGATCGTGCACCCCTCTCTCCCCTTCAAAACAGCATCTAGCCAACCTGCTCGGGTTCCAGAGATTCCTCTTACAAAGACCCTGAGGTGTTGCCCCGCGGCCTGGGTGGAAAGTGCTGCTCACCCCAGCCTGGGAGTGTGTTGGATCCTGTGTCCCCTAGGCTCTGGGACACGGGCACCCATGCCAGCCCCGCCCCTGAGGGCAAGATCCCCCGCGGAGTCTCTTGCCCCTCTGCATGCTAATTTAAGACGCAGGGTCTCCCTCCAATGCTGGGGGGGGGGGCACACTGGAGGCCAAGGGGGATTAAACACTCAGACCTCCTGCTTCTGGGTTAGCTATCTCGCTCAAATGAGTCTGGCCTCTCTCAGGATCCCGGCTGATGGTTTCTTGGATTGCTGGTGTTTTCTTCTTTTCAGGGAGGAATATAGGAAGAAGGGAAAGAGCTTTTACTTCCTCTGCCAAGCCTCTCTGCCTCATCCTCCCACCCATCTGACTACACAGAAGTTCCTCACCTACTGTCACCACCCCCACCAGGCCCCAGGGCCGGCTGCAGGCTACACCCCCATTTGCCCACAGACCTCAGGGAACACAGCGTCTCTGCAGTGAGCAGACCCGGAAACAAAATCTTGTTCTCTTGTTAAGCCAACAAAAGAAACCAGAGTAAACATTTGAGAGCTGTAATGAGATCAGAGGATTTTAGAGATAGAAAGGCTCATATAATCTGGGGGCCTTATTTTTTAAATGAAAAATAAACTTCTTGCTTCTTTTCGCAGAAGCAGCACTTACTTGTTTATTATGGAAGAATGAGGAAATACATTTGAAGCCTTCTGTTGTCCCGCTTGAGGAGGACAAGCATCCGTATGCTCAGTGCCTCCTGCGCCCCAGGCCTCCAAGTGCACGGCGCAGCTGCCCGCACCCAGCTGGTGCTCCGTGACCTGTGGGCGACAGGTGGCACACTCCAGGTCCAGGTGGTGGGCTTGCTAGCACAGATTTTATAAGCGCACAGTTGTCAGGATGACATCCCTGGGAGGAATAAAGAGGCTGGGGGTTCTCCGTGGCCTGGCGGCACTCACGGGCAGGCAGAGCCCAGCAGGTCTCCCTTAGGGAGAAGAACTGAGAAGCTGGTCCCCCAGCACACCTGGCCTGAGTCTCCCCTGCTTCCCTGAGAACATCCCCCTTGCATTTAGAACAGGATAGGCAAGCCTTCCTCAGGTCCGAGCATCAGAGGGCCGGTCTGTGCCAGGTCTCCAAGCCAGGTCCCTGTGGGGCGCTCTGCAGCACCAACATGCCTTTTCTTACGGGGGTGTGGGTGTAGCAAAATCAGATCATAAGGCACGTACAGTTTAGGAACCGGATCTCTTCATTTAATGATATAGTGCAGACAATTTTCCTCTCCCACAGACCTTTATCTACAGCAGAGTTTTCAGGTTTGAATAGATTCCTTGTGCAGGTGTTCCATAATTTATTACCTCCCTCTCCTCTCACTAGTGCTTCGACAAGCAGCCTCATTTTCCAGATCTTTAATTATTTCTTAGGATGAACTCCAAGGATATCTATCCAAATGTTAGGCTGCTTCTTCTTCTTTTTTTTTTTTTTTTCAGTGTTCTAAGATTCAATGTTTATGCCCCACACCCAGTGCTCCATGCAATAGGTGCCCTCAGTACCCAGCACCAGGCTCTCTCATCCCCCGACCCCCTCCCTCCAAGACCCTTATTTATTTCTGAGTTCAAAGTCTCTCATATTTTGTTTCGCTCCCCGATTTACCCTACTTCCCATTTCCTTTCCTTCTCCTGCTGTCCTCTATATTACTCCTTATGCACCGCAGGTAAGTGAAACCATGTGATACTTGACTCTACTTGGCTTATTTCACTCAGCATAATCTCTTTCAATCTGGTCCATGTTGCTACAAAAGTCGGATATTCATCCTTTCTGATGGAGGCATAGTATTCCATTGTATATATGTACCACATCTTCTTTATCCATTCACCTGTTGAAGGGCACCTTGGCTCTTTCCACAGTTTGGCGATTGTGGCCATTGCTGTTGTGAACATTGAGTACATAAGGCCCTTCTTTTCAATACATCTGTATCTTTGGGATAAATGCCCAGTAGTGCAATTGCAGGGTCATATGGTAGCTCTATTTTTAATTTTTTAAGGAATCTCCACACTGTTTTCCAAAGCGGCTGCACTTGCATAGGCTTCTAACAAACTTGTTCTGGGAAGTGGGGCGGTAATGTTGGAGAGTGTTCCCCGAATGCTGTGGCAGGGCCCCGTGGGGACAGGGCAGCCTCTGGGTTTGGTTCCCTGCCTGTAATGGGACAACAGCAGCGTCCCCCTCACAGGGACGCTGAGGAGACATGCATTGTATGCAGGCGACACCTGACCGCAGCTGGGTGTAGTTGTTATGTTTGGGGAGGTCGCTCCTCTTTGAAAGCTGCTCATGGAGCTGGGACGGGCAGATGGCTAGGAGAGCTCTGCTCCCTTCCCTGATGTTTCAACAGGCTTCCAGATAATCCTAGTTGTCTCCTTAGGGATTATTATTTACCTTCACACACTGATGATTTTGAGAAAACCGGGCAGGGGGTGAAGTGGCCTTAGCCTGTCCCCAGGTCCCCATGAGTGTCCCGTTGACTTCTGCAGGCCCCTGTTCATGCCTCTGGGACCTGGAAGGCCAGAATTTACCAGCCCCCTCAGCCACTAGGCCACTGTAGCCTGGAGGGCTGGTGGAGGAGGGGGCACCCCAGCAGCGCCCCTACCCCAGCACTGCCCCCCTCCACCCCGCCCCCATGCATAAGGCAAACCTGAGACAAGAGCTCTGCTTCTGACGCTGAGGCTTCTCCCTTTCTAGTCTCAACGTGCCTCTCTTAAATGGAAATGAAGCAATTCCCCAGTCCTCATTATGCTGGTTTTAGGTCATTCCTGGGGAGATTCAATCCTGTGGCTGCTCAGATATTTTTAGATGATCTGTAATCCAGGTGGAAATTAAAGGCTGCGACCTCCCCCGTGTGATGCGCCCTGGATGGCCGGCTGCCCCCGGGCGCACGGCTCTGGCGGCAGGCCCCGGCGCCTCTGCACAAGCTGGAAAGGCGCCCCTTAGGTGTGCGGCAAGGCGCTGGCGGGGGTACGCACAAGCAGCCCCCACCTGACTCCGGTTCGACTACAGTGCACAGATTTCACCCTTGACCTCCTGGTCCTCCCGAG
This sequence comes from Spilogale gracilis, assembly GCA_004023965.1. Classification (NCBI taxonomy): domain Eukaryota; kingdom Metazoa; phylum Chordata; class Mammalia; order Carnivora; family Mephitidae; genus Spilogale; species Spilogale gracilis. The sequence goes on along the minus strand of PITA01000443.1, from coordinate 5,261 downwards.
TGAGTCTTTATGAGAGTCTTGGTGGGACCCAGCACTGCACCCCGGCCCCTTCCCAGGAAAGGAGCGCAAGAGAAGGCCGGTGACGATGCGGGAGAGCACGCTGCGTGGGAGGCCCCTGCCCGTGCAGTTAGCGCCCAGAGCTGCCCCTTTCCCGAGTGGTCGTGCCCCCCTGTTCTTGGCTGTGCGCACCCTGGGTGAGGGCAGGGTCTGCCCCGCTGTCTCCCGTAGCTCAGGTCCCCGGTGCCAGCTGGCACTGAGCGCATGCCCATTAGTATGTGAATTAACTCATGCCTCAGAGTGTGGAACCCGTGCAGGAGATGCTTGGAACCAGCTCACCCCCCACCCCACGTGAGCCTCAGCTGCCTCCCGACTATTGCCCCATCCTGGGGCAGCTTGCTCAAGCTTTGCAAAGAACTCCATCCGGGCCTCTTTTATGAATGAGTGGTTTATTCCCACGCCCCCTGGGAAAACCGCAAAGTGTGGCTCTTTGGAATGTCAGAATTTTGAGTCCTGGGAAATTATCCACCAGGACTGGTCTGCAGCTCAGTGAGCAAAAGTGGGGCATACTCAGGGTGCACCGAGGGCAGGGGGGGGGGTGCTGGACAAGGTGGGCTTCAGAGACAGCCAACACCAGCAACAGGGAAGCTGATGGGTGCTAGCAGCTTCAAGGTGGCCCCGCCCGGTGAGTTTAAGGGCAAGAATGTCAGTGCGGAAGTTCTAGATCGGGCATTTAGAAATAGCCATCACACCCGACATATGGCAGTAGGATTATACTCAGGATCGGGTAAGATATCTAGACCTTTGCCTTTCATTCTTCCAGAATGGACTGGGCACGACCTACGCAGGGAACCCAGCAATGCTCCTGAGACATCTGTCGCCGGTGAGCTGAGGGCCGCCCACAGGAGAGAGGAGTGGCCTGCCATCCTTGTTCCCTCTGAGCTGTGCTGGGTTCCCTCCTGTGTGGGGGTCACCAGCCCTCATTGGTTTCTTCGTGGGTGGGCCTGAGAAACACCAAGAGGAGAGGTGGCAGGTTTTGTGGCTTCTCCCAGGAGCATAATGAAGCCCCCACCTCCACCCCCGTGTGAGCACAGCTCCGACGGGCCCCTCCAGACGAGGACTCCCTCTTGGCCAGGGAACTTTCCAGGCGCTGCCGTCAACTGCTAAGATCCAGACTGAGGTGCATCCCAGAATAAACAACGCAGATGCATCCTCTAAGTTCTGCAAGTCAGAGGTCTGAAGTCAAGGTGTCAGCAGAGCTGTGTTCCTCTGGAAGTTTGAGGGAGAATCCTTACCTTGCCTTCTCTAGCTTCCAGAGGCCACTTGCTCTCCTCGGCTTGTGGCTGCAGCACCCCAACGACCTCTTCTGTGAGTCACACATCTCCTCCTGCCTCTGGCTTCCCTGCCTTCCTCTTATAATGACCCTTGTGCTGGTACTGGACCTGCCTGGATAGTCCAGGCTACTCTCTCTGTCTCAGTATTGCTTCTGCAAGGTCCTTCCTCCCGTGGGAAGGTGACATCGTCATTGGTTCCAGGCGTGAGGACATGGACATCAGGGGTGGGGGCACGGTCATTCTTCTGCCCACTAAAGCAGAGAAAAGGCAGCATCGGTAACCTGGCTTCTTCCCGGTGTCTCCGATTTGGACCATTTTAACCCATTAGGAAAGAACCGGCTCCATTAGCTCATCCCCTCTCCGGGAACTGTCCCCGCCCACCCCTGACCTGAATGCCTTTCCCAGGTGTCTCTGCTCTTCGAAGCCCCCCTTTCCCGATGCTCTGCAGACTCTCAGATGACATTGAGGCAAAGCCTTCGGTGAGGGCTGGGACTCCGACACAACGCACGTATCGTTCTGCCCCTCTATCCAGAGGGAATTCGTAAGCCATGTGTGAGCGGTAGCCACCTGGCCATGGCAAAAGGTCGGAGTAGGGAAGGGGAAGGTGCTCTTCGGACCCAGCTTCCAGGAAGTCTCTACTGCCCAAATGAGCATTGGGTAATCCCAGTCCGCTGGTCAGGAGCCCTTTAAACATGTGTGTCCTGAGAAAGAAGCACCAGGCTGACCCTCATCTTGGCCTCCCTGCCGTCACCAGCTCCTTCTAGACCCTCCAGAATGCCATCCAATCTGGAGCACTACCGCCTGATTTCAGGTGACCAGAGAGAAGGCCCATGCGCCCACTGGACAGAATTTGGCTTTCCCTACAGATGTGGACAACATGCTCCCCCAGGACAGTTGGGGCAGCAAATGTAGGACCACTGACTACCCATCAGGAACAAAAATCAAACCTACAAAACTGTCCCAAGAGGTCAACTCACTGCCCTGGGTCTTGCTCTTCCTGCAACACAGGGATCAGGGCAGTCATGAGAATATATACACCCCTGAGGAGGCAGGGAGTTCCGTGGGGGAGGCGGGAAGCTAACTGTGCGGTGGGGTCCCACCTCTCCGTGGCCCCGAGGAAGGTAAGCGGCCACCTACGCTGTGGGGTCCCCCACCCCCCACCCCCCCAGACGGCTTTCAGATCCAAATGCTGTAACTGGTTTGGTGATGCTACCCGCTTCCTTCTCTGGTCCCATGAGACTTTCCTGTCCCAGGACCGGAGCCTCCTGTCCGGAGAGGAAGAGGTGTCCACCCTGTAGGAAGGGAAAACACCCAAGTGCAGCCCAGTCCCAGAGCCCACGCTGTGGAGAAGGCGTTGATGGAGGCGTGCGCGTTCTCTACGTCTGGCCTGTGAGTATGAGAAAAAGTATGAGAAGGAAATAAGGGTGGGATGAAGCGAAACTCTGGCTTCCTTTGCTATCCATGTCTGCGCTATGTGAATTAGAATATTTTACAATGAGCATATAATTCTATGATTATTTCTGTTATCGTAAAACATATATATGTAACATTTTTAACAAAATAAGAAAAATACTGTTGACGTGTACTTGACCCAGAGAGAGATTCACAATATACAGAATAAGAAGTTTCAACACAGTGGGAACAACAGAATCCCATTTTTTGTGAGGAAAGGTGTCAAAACAGGAAACATCTCCAAAGATGATATTTTAGCCACTAAAATGTTTAAAATGCTCACGTCTCAACGGTGGAACTATTATGTGTATGTCCTCATGTCTTTTTGTATTTTTACATTTTAAAAATATTTTATTATTTTTTGCAGATTATTTATTTTGAGAGAGCGCACACATGAGCACACATGTGCATGCGTGAGGGAACGGGCAGAGACGGAGAGAATCTTTCAAGCGGACTCCTCCCTGAGCAAGGAGCCTGCAATGGGGCTTAGTCCCATGACCCAGGAGATCATGACCTAAGTCAAAAGCAAGAGTCAGATACTTAGCCCACCGAGCCACCCGGGTGCCCCATCTATCTGGGGTTGTTTTGTTTTGTTTTGTTTTGTTTTTTTGACATGAGGTGGGAAACAAGTGGCAGGGCCCTAGGGTCTCTTCTGGGTGGCCGCTGGAAGTTTCTGCTTGGCCAGCTCCACCCACCGCTGCCAGGGCCTGGCTCAGCACCCAAGCCCTCAGGAGAGGCCTGGAACGACGGACGGGGCCCTGGAGGATGCTTGGAGCCTCGACTGGGCACCTACCGGCGGTGTGACCGTGGGCAAGTCACTGTAACGATTTCAGTCTTGGTTTCTTTACTTGTAGAAGGGAGATCAGAGCTGGCAGCCCGCCTCCCAGGATCAGAGGGGTTTGTAGAAGGAGAACCACGCCTGTGTGGACCAGGAAGCTCTCGGGACGCGTCTGTTTTAGTCATTTTATTTCTGTGTCATTATTTGTAATTCTGAGTTTTGACTTTCATCCCAGACAGAATTCCTGGTTGTCCACATCCCAGTTTATTTTTGGAGGACCTGCCTCCTTAGTAGATATGGACTGTGAAGTCTCATGAACACTTGGTCTGCAACAACTGTGCCCTCCATCCGGTGGCCTTGACCACTCCCTTTGTGTTCACTGCCCGTGGCTCTCTCTGTGATTTAATTTGCGAGAAGCAGAAAAGGACTTCTGCCAAAAGCTATCGGCCCCATCGGCCTGCCATGACGGAGTGTCATAAATGACACCTGAGAAAAGGAAATCAACGCTACAAGGAGGGCCCATGCAGCAGGTTGGCGGCCCCTTCCTCTGGGAAGCCCAGCTGCCCACAACCAGGGACTCAATTGTGGTTTAATGAGTCAAGAAAAGGGAGATTTGCCATTTGCAAGACTGAAGGCTGGCCTCACTCCCGAGACCCGCCTGGGCTCACCTCCCCTCTCCTGGCCTTGGATGGAGGAGAGCCAGAGTGAACCCCTCTGCACCTCCCCAGCCTACCCCGGAGATGGCTGTGGATTTTGTTTCCCATTTCATCCCCTAGGAGAATACACCTGCACCACGTGAATGTTAACCCAGTCACCTGCAGGAGGATTGCCCTTACCATTCATTCCCCCAAATGCTCTCCTCCAGGGCACAGCCGAGCGGTAGGTGCTTTCTCAAAACTCCTGGAGAAACAGCACAGTTTTTAGTAACAGGCCCTCCAGGGGCTTTTCTATCTTTTTAAAATCCCCTCATCCTGAGGTGCATGGGTGGCTCAGTTGGTTGGGCAACTGCCTTTGGCTCGGGTCATGATCCCGGAGACCTGGGATCGAGCCCCGCATCAGGCTCCCTGCTCTGCGGGAAGCCTGCTTCTCCCTCTCTCACTCCCCTTGCTTGTGTTCCCTCTCTGGCTGTGTTTCTCTCGGTCAAATAAATAAATAAAATCTTTAAAAAAATAAAAGAATAGGTGCAGCCGCTTTGGAAAACAGTGTGGAGATTCCTTAAAAAATTAAAGATAGAGCTACCCTATGACCCTGCAATTGCACTACTGGGCATTTAGCCCAAAGATACGGATGTAGTGAAAAGAAGGGCCATATGCACCCCAATGTTCATCGCAGCAATGGCCACAATCGCCAAACTGTGGGAAGAGCCAAGGTGCCCATCAACAGATGAATGGATAAAGAAGATGTTGTACATCTATACAATGGAATACTATGCCTCCATCAGAAAGGATGAATATCCAACTTTTGTAGCAACATGGACTGGACTGGAAGAGATTATGCTGAGTGAAATAAGCCAAGAAGAGAAAGTCAAGTATCGCATGGTTTCACTTACTTGCGGTGCATGAGGGGTAACCTGGAGGACAGTAGGAGAAGGAAAATAAATGGGAACTAGGGTAATCCAGGGAGGGAAACGAAACAACAGAGACTTTGGACACAGAAACAAACTGAGGGACTTGGAGGGAGGGGGGGGGAGGGATGGGAGA